>JAODAL010077330.1:0-13307 GCA_025379985.1 Phyllomedusa bahiana | reverse complement strand
TCCATAGACTTCAAGTAGAAATAATACCCTTTAATTAGGAATAATTTTATGCTAAAAGCTACACCATAGGCATCTGCTACACGGTGTAGAGGACCTTTTGTCAAAATGTAGTGGTCCACAGATGTTATTTATGAGGAGGGTGGGCCCAAGCTGAAATTTTGAACCAGGGCCCATTAGCTTCTAGCTATGCCCTCGCTGAGCTCAAAGTATAAGCAGAATGCAGTAATCTCCTACATGCGTTTCAGTAATAGTTGCAGGAAGACAGATTTCTAGCCTTTCGTTATGTCTATAACAGGGATTCAACACTGTCTATCAGAACCATAACCAACGTGCAAAAGTCTATGGTAACAGCACAATAGATGATGGGGAAAAAAGGACTGAGCATGTTGATTTTCTCAAAAGGCACTTTTGGTTGCTGCTTATTTCCTTTTCCAAAATTGAGCCAAATGTACATGTTAAAGCAGGGGAGTAAGAGGAGTTTCCTAAGCAGTTTCCTAATGTGGTAGCTTTTATTGAATTCGCCCCTTTCAACATTATTCAAAATATCACTCCTCCTTCCCATAATGGAACTAACTCAATACTGAACATCTTTGCTTATGGTTTGCTGAATAAAAGTACCGATTACCCCACCTCCTCCAGAAATCTTAAAATTACCCCCTAAATATAACAAGAATACTGTTAACATTAAATTGTACCAAAGCTTGCTTAACATCTTGATTTCTTAAGCTATAGATCATAGGATTCAACATTGGTATTATCATGGTATAAAACACTGAAACCATCCAGTCCTGATCCACTGAATATGCAGAATTTGGTCTTAAGTACATGAAGAAAACTGGGCAGTAGAATAAGGCTACACAAGTAAAATGAGAGACACAAGTGGATAAAGACTTCATCCTACTTTTTGAAGATCCTATCTTAAACAAGGCAGAGATAATGTATGTGTATGATATCAATATATAGAGGAAAGAACCTACTTCAATAGAACCAGCAAAAACGTATAAACACATCTCATTAAGAAATGTATCTTTACATGACAGTTTTAATATGGGGTTAATATCACAGTAGAAATGGTTGATATGATTAGACCCACAGAATGGTAGAGTAAATGCAGCACATGTATGAATTAATGAATTAAGACATCCTGCTGTGTATACTGAGCAAAGAAGTCGAATACATGTCACTTTGTTGATAAGGACTGTATAATGCAGGGGTTTACATATAGCTACATATCGGTCATAGGCCATCACAGCAAGTAACATCCCTTCTGTACTAGCCAAGTCAATGAAGAGGAACATTTGTATTGCACAAGCAATGAAGGAGATTGTCTTATTTGCAGAGCAGATGTTGGCTATAATATTGGGTGTAATAGATGATGAATAAAGGATATCTACTAGTGATAGGTTCATAAGGAAGAAGTACATTGGTGTTTGCAGGCCTGGACTTATTCCAATTAACACAATGATCATAAGATTACCCAGCAAAGTTACCATGTAGACCAATAAGCAGAGCAGAAAGAGAGGCAGCTGAAGGTTTGGGTCCGAGGAGAGACCAGAGAGGATGAATTCTGTCACCAGTGTTTCAGTCTTCATCTTAATGTATAGGTGGTGTTTGTCTTTTCAGCATACTAAATTGAATGAAAATAACTTTTTAGAAGTAAAAAACAGCAGTACGAAGCCTACATTGCAGATGGCAGCAGCATATACCATTATAATCACTACGTTTATAAAGAATTTGCTGTGGACCTCTAGGGAGACAAATCTTAGTAGTATCGTTCCATAAGGATTTCTAAATTCTCTTTGTCCTATAATGAATAATTAATGATTATTTGTCGTCTGTATTTACTTTTTGCTCAATTGAATGGGATGTAGCCACCAGGGTAGCCAGCAGAGCAGCCGCAACTTCATGTCATGGATTCATGTGTGATGTAATTTTATGCCACAGATTTGGCCACAGTATATCTCCCTCAATATCCATATATGTTATACATGAAAAATCTGAGGACTACCCTTGACTTTCTTCAGCATATGTAACTTTTCTTGTGTAAGCTGTAAAAATCAAAGGGAGAGAGTGGTGGCAACAAGTTCCAAAACCGTTGGTTGGTCACAGTGGCTACTGCTTGGACCTTGTTTCTTTCACTCCGGTCCTTAGCTGCCCACGTTATAATGAAAAGAGGGTCTGCTCTGGGTGATGCTGAAAGTGTAACCATTCCTTTATGGAGCACATCCTGGCACCCACTTGATGGTTGGTGCAGATTAAGGACAGGAGCAGAGACAGAGGTAAGAGGCAAGCTTTTACTCACAGAACTGTCTCACAATTATAAGAATACAGTTTCTTTATCTACATTGTGAATATTTACAGTATCTCGCAAAAGTGAGTAGACCCCTCACATTTTTGTGAATATTATACCAAATTTTTTATGGGACAACACTGAAGAAATGATACTTTGGGCCACATGTATTAAAACTGTCTAAGTATAAAACTCATTTTGTTGCCCATAGCAACCAATCAGAGCACCCCTCTCATTTCATATAGTGCTCGGGGAGACTGACAGGGGCACTCTGATTGGTTGCTATGGGCAACAAAGTGAGTTTTACCTAGACAGTTTTCATACATGTGGCCTTTTGATACAATGTAAAGTAGTTGGTATACAGCTTGTCAAAAGGTATGTTCACACATTGTTTTTTAATCCAAAAAACGGATTGAAAAGTGTTGTGTAAAACATATCCAAAGACGTACCCAAAGGGCCAGATCACACGACTTGTTCAAGCCGTAATTGCGGGAAGGATTTCGCCCGCAATTATGGCTTGAAAAAGGGGTGGGGCGGATCGGGGGCGCAGCTCCCCGGCCCCATAGACATGCATTATCCACGGCGCGTATCCCGCCAGGATAATGTGCATGTCACTTTCTCCCCGCCCAGCGTTCTCTATGAGAACTGTGGATTACCGTAATGGCTGGGACGGATTCCAGCCGTACTGCAGCGCAGTATGGCGTGCAATACGGCTGGAATCTGTGCCCAAAATTAGTCGTGTGAACGGCCCTAAAGTGTGGTGCGTGTTTGATTGGGTTTTCTGTGCAGCAGAAACACAGTCTATAGTTTTAAAAAGAGTGTCTGCTGCGTAAAATGTGTTAGGGGTTGACATTAGAGATGGGCGAATTGATTCTAACGAAGTGGAAATCATTTAGAATTTCAGGAAAACTTCGGTTCTGAACGAAGTCGAAGTTTGGGGTACTTCGGGTGAACGAAGTGTGCTTTTGATTGATAAAATGGCTGCGAGCACATGGCGTTACATGGGGCAAAGCACTCTGGGAGGAAGAAGGGCATAGCCTGCATGACATGTGCAGAGATGAAGCCAATCAGAGACCGGCGGGATTCTGTGACGTCACCGCACTATTTAAGTCCGGGCGCGACGCTGGCAGCTCACACCTCTCACTGTACTGATTAGGGAAGGTGCTGCCGCAGCTGATTGTGATAGCTCTTACTGAAGAACTGATTTTTATACAGCGATTTTTGTGGGGTGTCTCAGCTTGTCTCAGAGACTGCTTCTCTTAACATTTTATTTCTGATTTTGTGGGGTATTGGATCTGAAGTCCAGTGTGCGTCCACTGCAGCTGCATATACATTTTAATGCTATCTGCTCACAGCACATTGAATATCCAAGGGGGATCTAAGCCAGTTCCTGTTGTATTCATTTAAAGAAACAGCGTTTTTACAATACAAATACCACTTCATTTATGGCTGCTCAATTCTTTTGCGCAATTTACATCCAGGGGTTAATTAAGCGTTGTTTTTCTGCTGTGGTGACTCCAAGAAACCGTCTTTTTCACCGCCAAAAAATACAATTTTCCTGTAGCCTAATTCACAAGCGAAGGTTAATTACAAT
This sequence comes from Phyllomedusa bahiana, assembly GCA_025379985.1. Taxonomy (NCBI): domain Eukaryota; kingdom Metazoa; phylum Chordata; class Amphibia; order Anura; family Hylidae; genus Phyllomedusa; species Phyllomedusa bahiana. The sequence continues at coordinate 9,423 of JAODAL010077330.1, read as the reverse complement.
TTTTTTCTCTTGTTGTGTAGCGTAGAAAACATGCCATTGTAACACGCTACAAAGCTCGTAGTTTGTGGTTGCTCAATTGTTTGGCACAATCTACATCCAGGGGTTAATTAAGCGTTGTTTTTCTGCTGTGGTGACAAAAATAAACCGTCTTTTTCACCGCCAAAAATTACAATTTTCCTGTACCATAATTCACAAGCGAAGGTTAATTACAATTTTTTCTCTTGTTGTGTAGCGTAGAAAACACGCAATTGTAACACGCTACAAAGCTAGTAGTTTGTGGCTGCTCAATTCTTTTGCGCAATTTACATCCAGGGGTTAATTAAGCGTTGTTTTTCTGCTGTGGTGACTCCAAGAAACCGTCTTTTTCACCGCCAAAAAATACAATTTTCCTGTAGCCTAATTCAAAAGCGAAGGTTAATTACAATTTTTTCTCTTGTTGTGTAGCGTAGAAAACACGCAATTGTAACACGCTACAAAGCTAGTAGTTTCCGGCTGCTCAATTCTTTTGCGCAATTTACATCCAGGGGTTATTTAAGCGTTGTTCTGCTGCTGTTGTGACTCCAAGAAACCGTCTTTTTCACCGCCAAAAAATAAAATTTTCCTGTAGCATTATTCACAAGAGAAGGTTAATTGCAATTTTGTCTCTTGTTGTGTAGCGTAGAAAACACGCAATTGTAACACGCTACAAAGCTAGTATTTCCGGCTGCTCAATTTTTTTTTGCGCAATGTACCTCCAGGGGTTAATTAAGCGTTGTTAGTGTGCTGTGGTGACAAAAATAGACCGTCTTTTTCACCGCCAAAAAATACAATTTCCTGTAGCATAATTCACAAGCGAAGGTTAATTACAATTTTTTCTCTTGTTGTGTAGCGTAGAAAACACGCAATTGTAACACGCTACAAAGCTAGTAGTTTGTGGCTGCTCAATTCTTTTGCGCAATTTACATCCAGGGGTTAAATAAGCGTTGTTTTTGTGCTGTGGTGACAAAAATAGACCGTCTTTTCACCGCCAAAAAATACAATTTTCCTGTAGCATAATTCACAAGCGAAGGTTAATTACAATTTTTTCTCTTGTTGTGTAGCGTAGAAAACACGCAATTGTAACACGCTACAAAGCTAGTAGTTTCCGGCTGCTCAATTCTTTTGCGCAATTTTACATCCAGGGTTTAATTAAGCGTTGTTTCTGCTGCTGTGGTGACAAAAATAGACCGTCTTTTTCACCGCCAAAAAATAAAATTTTCCTGTAGCATAATCACAAGCGAAGGTTAATTACAATTTTTCTCTTGTTGTGTAGCGTAGAAAACACGCAATTGTAACACGCTACAAAGCTAGTAGTTTCCGGCTGCTCAATATTTTTGCGCAATTTACATCCAGGGGTTAATTAAGCGTTGTTTTTGTGATGTGGTGACAAAAATTTACCGTATTTTTAAACGCAAAAAAATACAATTTTCCTGTAGCATAATTCACAAGCTAAGGTTAATTACAATTTTTCTCTTGTTGTGTAGCGTAGAAAACACGCAATTGTAACACGCTACAAAGCTAGTAGTTTGTGGCTGCTCAATTCGTTTGCGCAATTTACATCCAGGGGTTAATTAAGCGTTGTTTTTGTGCTGTGGTGACAAAAACAAACCGTCTTTTTCACCGCCAAAAATTACAATTTTCCTGTAGCATAATTCACAAGCGAAGAGTAGTTAAAATTTTTCTCTCGTTGTGTAGCGTAGAAAACACGCAATTGTAACACGCTACAAAGCTAGTAGTTTGTGGCTGCTCAATTCATTTGCGCAATTTACATCCAGGGGTTAGTTAAGCGTTGTTTTTCTGCTGTGGTGACAAAAATAAACCGTCTTTTTCACCGCCAAAAATTACAATTTTCCTGTAGCATTAATTCAAAGCAAAGGTTAATTACAATTTTTTCTCTTGTTGTGTAGCGTAGAAAACACGCCATTGTAACACGCTACAAAGCTCGTAGTTTGTGGTTGCTCAATTGTTTGGCGCAATTTACATCCAGGGGTTAATTAAGCGTTGTTCTGCAGTTGTACTCAGTAAAAGAAACTTTGTTTTTCACTGCCACAGAAGAAATTCTGTAGCATAATTCATATCCGAAGGTTAATTAAGCCTGTTTGTGCTTTTATATTCAGTAAAATACATAGAGTTTTTAAACGGCACATACAAGTAAATTTTTCCTGCCCATTTGTGGAGCGCAATTTATATCCAAGGGTTACCAAGCTTGTTACTGGGTTCAGTTGGAGTCAAATACAGGGTGTGTATTTATCATATACAGATATCTTCATCAAACAGTGTCTGTACATTTTAGAACAAACAGTATGCCAGACAGAGAGGTGGCAGGCTCTTCACCTGCAAGTGGCAAAGGCACAAATATTGCTGGAGCAGGCCCAGGTTGCAGCACAGCAAGGGGACGGCGCAGCAGGGGTCACTCGGTGAGACCACAACTGCCGCTGTCATCAGACGGCCGTGTGTTGTTCAGCAACCCAATGGTTCTTGATTGTTGACTAGGTCATCCACTTCCTCCCAGATGACATCTGACAACCCCCGCCAAGAATCGGTGGGAACGTCAGATACAACCCTTAGTTGGCATGGCCCGGGAGCGGGTCAGCGGCCCTCACCTGTCCTCAACCCGCCTCTGTCCCATCCGGTTCCCTCAGCCAGAGATCTACTATGTGGTCTGGGCTCAGCGCCACTATATAGCGAGGATGAACAATTTGAGGATGGCAGTCAGCAGCTACTTGGCAGCGAAGAAATGGGCCAATATTCCCTGCTTTTTGCAGTAGGTGGCAAAGTATAGATGTGGAGAGTGGCATGGGAGGTCATGTTGTGAGGGGTCAGCATCTGCATACCAAGACCGGTGATGAGGACAGCAGTGACGATGAAACACAAATGAATGATGATGTAGCCGACCGCACTTGGGAGCCAGGTGAGGCAAGGGCTTCATCATCGTCAGGAGAAGAGGGCGTCAGCTTGCGCGTCAGGCAGCAGCACAGCCAGCAAGTGGGTAGTGTGGTCGTGAGTCAGCAGGGTAGCAGCAGTGTGAGGTCGGGAGCCAAGCGGCCACAGGGTAAAAAAAACGCTTCGCAGGTCCAAGAAAGTAGCGGCACAGGGGCTCAGCGAGGCAGCGGCGGTAGTAGTCACTCAGTGCGGAGTGTTGGCGGTAAAATCAGCTACTCGCCGGTGTGGTAGTTCTTTGCTAAGACACCGGAGGAGCCGAATATGGGTATATGTAGAATCTGTGAGCAGAAAGTGAAGCGTGGCCAGGGAGCTAACGTTGGCACTACGGCCCTGCATTAACACATGCAGCGTCACCATCCGGTGGCCTGGGAGAAACGTGGCTCAGATGTGGTGGTCCATCCTGCCGCCGCAGCAACAGAAGCAGCAGCGCCCAGTGGCACGCATGCCATTGCAGCCAGTCAAGGCTCCACCACCTCTGCAGAAGGGAGCTGTTTCTCTTTGACATCATCTCCCGGTCCAGATGCTCCTGCTCCTCACTACTCATGGCACCAGCAGTCGTTCAGCGAGGCGATTGCAAAGAGACAACAGTATGCGTCCAACCATCCTAAGGTGCAGCAGCTGACCGTGCTCCTGTCCAAGTTGTTGGTACTGCAGTCCCTCCCTTTCCAAATGGTGGACTCTGCACCGTTCAGAGAACTAATGGCTTGTGCCGAGCCGAGATGGAGAGTTCCAAGCCATAATTTCTTTTCTAAAAAGGCAGTACCAGCACTTCATAAATATGTAGAACAGATGATGGGCCAGTCCTTGAGCTTATTGGTTTGTTCCAAGGTGCACGGCAGCGCGGACGTCTGGAGCTGTAACTACGGTCAGGGCTAGTACATGTCCTTTACGGTCCACTGGGTGAATATGCTTCCGGCCCAGGCACACCAACAACTTGGACAGGAGACGCCACTTTCTCCGCCACGTTGTCAAACTGCGGCTCCTGCGCCAATGTCCGCCTCCTCCTCCTCCACCACGACCACCATCTCAGCCTCCACAAGTACTGCTCCATCATACCACATGAGTAGGGCACAGCGGTGTCACGCATTTCTACACCTGGCTTGCCTCGGCGAATGAAGTCACACAGGGGAGGAACTGCTCCGCGTCATGCAGCAAGAAATCGATGTGTGGCTTTATCCGCGCCAACTGCAAATCGGAACCATGGTGACAGACAATGGGAGGAACATGGTGTCCACGCTGCACCGAGGAGGGATGGTCCATGCGCCCTGCATGGCGCAAGTGTTCAATCTGGTTGTGAAAAGGTTCCTGAAGTCTTCCACCGATCTTCAGAAGATTCTGAAAATAGATAGGAAACTGTGCATGCACTTCATCCATTCCTACAAAGCCAGGAACACCCTCCTCGAGTTGCAGCGGCAGAACGGCCTCCCCAAACACACTCTGATATACGATGTTTCCACCCGTTGGAATTCCAGCCTGCACATGTTGGACCGACTGTATGAACAGAGAAAGGCCATTAACGATTTTTTGATGATCTAGGCGGACAGGAGTACTCCCCTGTGCAACTTTGATGTCAGCCAGTGGCAGCTCATGTGTGACACCTGCCGTTTGTTGAGGCCATTCAAGGAGGCGACGTTATTTGTCAGTCGCCAGGACTACGGGATAAATAACGTCATTCCACTGCTTCATGTCCTGGAATAGATGCGGAAAAAAACTGTTCTGGGCAGGGGACGGAGCTGGCGATACATCTCGCGGCCACATGAGTCCGGGGGGGACTGAAAGGGGGGAGGGGGGAATTGGGCGAAACATTTTCTGGTGAAATAGTGGGTTTTTTACCCAGGTGACAAAAGGAGGGGCAGGAGCGCTGGAGGAGGTAGTGGAGATGAGGAAGACGAGGCAGATGACCCCAAGCCACCGTGGCAGTATAATAGTACTTCAAGTCTTCATGGGACGGCCCCACGTGAGTCAGTCAAGTGCTTATGCCCGCTAGCAATGCTGATTTGCCTGGCTAAGTGAAACATCCGAATGAGTCCCAACAGTCCGGCATATGGGAAGACCTTCTGGCTCTCCACCACTAATTGGACCCGTCAGCGACCGCGGATTCCAAAATGGTAGCCTTTTTTCCCAGCAATTGAGAGGGAGTGACAAACTCAAATACTATAGGGAAATCCTCCGTAGTCAGTTGGCCGGCTGCCATAGCGGCATAGTCCCTCTCTGACAGGACTTGGCCTGCGGGTTCTCAGCGCTCACGTCGTAACTACTGTGCCTGCGCCTGGCTGGTTGAAAGGTGGGGGGGTAGGAGCATACCAGCTCCATCACATGCAACCTAATGTCTGGAGATCCCCTGTAATAGCACTATCCTTCACAACACCCGCCTATTGAGGGAGGGCAGTCGCCAGCAGCATCATCAGGACCTGGAGCAAGACCCTGAAACCAAGCAGTTGGTGGCCCTACCTTTGGACAGCACTCTGCCGACCGCCAGTTAGAAGATCCGACTGGACTAACTTGGGCAGACCCAACAGGTATGTGTTACCCGCAACTTGCCGTGTTTGCAGTAGAGAAGCTTCCTGCCCGTCCAAGTATTGTGGCCATCGAGAGTAGGTGTTCAGGTGCGGCGGGCCATCGTTACTATGTTGAGCGATTCGTTGTCCATCGACTCGTCGATGGTCGATAGTCGACCATCCACGACAAGATATTCCGATGTTCTATGGTAGTATTATTACGTAGACCATTTAAAGTCTATGGGAGAGCAACAACACCTTCAATCTTGAACACCCAAACAGAGTGCTGGAAAGCGGAATTAACACCACTACAGTCAAATGGATACGTGCTACATCTTAGGCAACACACTTAAGGTTATAAAAGCCAAAGAAAAAATCAAAACCACATGTAGGAGAACCATTCACTATCCCTTCCTTAACACACAAGCATTGAGCCTTAAACCTGCAATGACCCAAAATTAAATAGTGCCAGAAGGCATATCATTTGAACCTATGATTTTGCTTTGAAACTGGAAATTTAATATCCCTGTCCTTTGAAAGCACATTAGCCCCAAACCTGCATGACCCCGATTTAAAAAAGTGCCCCGGAAGAAGAGGAGTCTTTCAAACAACCACCATTTTAGTTTCAACTGGACCATAGATCGAATCCCTGTCCTTAGGGCCGTCAGCCCCCCCCCATGAGCCCAAAACCTGCATGACCCCAGATTAAAAAAGTGGCTGGAAAAAGGAGTCTTTTCAAACCACAACCACCATTTTAGTTTTTTCACTGGACATTTGACTATGACCTGTCCAGGGCCACAGCATGAGCCCCGCAAACTTGCAATGACCCCAGATTACAAAAAGTGCCGGAAAAAGGAGTCTTTTCAACCACCATTTTTTTACTTTCACTGGACAATAGACTATCCCCTGTCGCTGTGCCACTGGCATGAGCCCCAAACTCTGCATACCCCAGATTAAAAAAGTGCCGGAAAAAGGAGTCTATTTCAAAACCACCATTTTAGTTTCACTCACTGTACATTGAGCATACCTGTCCCGGGGCCACTGCAATGAGCCCCAAACTCAACTGCATGACCCCCAGATTAAAAAGTTGCCGTAAAAAGCGTCTTTCAACCACATTTTAGTTTTCAACTGAGACATTGACTATCGCCTGTTCTCTGGGCCACAGCATGAGCCCCAAAACCGCATGACCCCAGATTAAAAAGGCAGGAAAAGAGTCTTTCAAACAACCACCATTTTAAGTTTCAAAAGCTGGACAATTACTATCCCTGTCCTTGGCCACAGCATGAGGCCCCCCAAAAAGACCTGTCATGACCCCCCCCCCAGAATAAAAAGAGCCGGATAAAAGAGTCTTTCAACCACCATTTTTAGTTTCACGGACATTGACTATACCTGTCTCTGGGGCCACAGCATGAGCCCCAAACCTGCATTACCCCAGTTAAAAAAGTGCCGGCAAAATGAGTCTTTCCAGACCACCATTTGTTAGATTCACTGCACATATACTGTCCCTTGGTCCTGGGTAGCGCTTGCCCCTGCTCCGTATGAGTGCCGACCAATTGAGCTCTGGCACACTTGTTGGAAATACTGGTGTTTAACGCTCCTTTTTCAAACCTTAGGGGTCCCTTTGTCTTGGCATTCTTTTTTTCCTCATTTAACTTTCAACGAGGCTGGGGAGGAAAATTGTCTCTGTAATTTTGTTCTCCTGTCCGAACTGGGCTTTCCATACTCATGTCCCGGAATAACCTACATACTGGTCAATTTTTCCTGTACCCCCCTTGTACAATTCAGAGGAATTTTTTTAACAGCTATTTTGTACATCAATTTTTTTTAGTATTTAATTCTAGAAAACACATTTTTAAAAATAGGATGGAATCCCACCATTTCTTTGTTTCTCTTTTTTTCAAAAAGTATTAAATGGGTTGTCCTCAATACAGGGATTGATACTATGTTAAAGATCTTGCAAAAACAGTCATTTGCAATATGTCCATTAACATGTCCTACTATTCCTGTTTTTGACAGCACCATCACCCTTGAGCCACTCTTGACAATTGTGGGAAAAACAAATGTCTGTTAGAAACAACCAAATTTAAAAATTTAATAAAAGGACCTTAGGTAATAGCTGCATGTCACGCAAAAATGCCCCAAAAATTCAAAGCATGACCCTTGAGCACTTTTGGCAATTGTGAAGAACAAATGTCTGTTTTGAAACAACATTTTTTAGAAAGGACCTTAGTAAAAGCTGCATGTCACAGCAAAATGCCCCCCAAAAATTCAAAGCATTTACCCTTGACCACTTTGCAAATGGAAAACAAATTTCTGTTAGAAACAACATTTTTTAAATAGGACCCCGTAGTATAGCTGCATGTCACAGCAAATTGCCCCCAAAAATTCAAAACAAAGACCCTTGACCACTTTGGAACAATTTTTGGGAAGAACAAAAGCTGTTAGAAACAACATTTTAAAATAGACCTGTATTTTAGCTGCATTCACAGCAAATGCCCCAAAAATTAAAGATGACTCCCCAGCCACTTTAAAATTTGTGAGGGAAAATGACTTAGAACAAAATTTTTTTAAAGGAACTATTATAGCTGTTTCAAAGCACATGAACCCAAAAAAAAAACCCAAAAAAAAAAAAAAATAAAATTTTATTAAAAAATATGACTCCCCTGTTTTCTTTGCCCCACTATTAAAAATTGTGAGGGGGAAATGCCACTTAGAAGCACCCTTTCTGTTCCAAAGGACCATAAATTTTTGCTGTATCCCACAGCACATGACCCCCAAAACCATTGACAATGCGAAAACTTCTTAGATAAAGTGATAAATGGAATACGGTGTTGTCATAAACCTTGCTGTCTTTTACAGTCTCCTCACAGCAAAACCAGCAAAATAACTGTTGGGAAAAGAGAATAAAAATTGCAGTAAGAAATGATCATTTTAAAAAAAAAAATTTTTCCCAAAAGACCTTTCTGTTTGAAAAGGAATGGAAGTAGCCCGGCAACAAATTCGGTGACCTCGGAAAATTGGGGGCCACAAAAACATCAGAAAATCCATGCCTGATTCATCTTTGATGAAAGTCAAACACCCCAAATTATCTGTAAAAAAGCCGGATGCGTTTGTCTGAAATGACCCCTTTCCAGCGTGCAAAAGGTTTCCGCTCAGTTTATAACGCTGGCTGCGGGGCAGGACAACACCTCTAGGCTTTGAGACCACCGGGCCTTTAAGCCCTTTTTTGGATCCCCAAAAAGTTTTTTTTGGGCCCCGGAAAAACATCAAAAAAAACGGGTTGAGACGCAGATAGTTTTGCACCATGATTTTAAAAGGCGGGACCCTCTTGTTTTTGGATGTGTCCCCTTTGAAATTGCATGCGTTGGTGAGGGGGTTTAAACAAAGTTTGGGCCAAAAGGTCACCCTTTTAGGCCCCTGCCACCTTGCCTGCTGCTCCCCGCTAGGGCCTCTTGGTACTCTACGCTGTCACTCCGCTGATGGGGGGTTCCACCGTGACTTTTGGGGAAACCCGTAAGAAACCCAACAAAATGCCTCCAGTTATCAATCGCAAGGTCTCCTTTTTTCCTGCTTTTTTACCCCTCTTTTTGGGGGTGGGGGAAGGAAAGTGCTGTTTTTTTTTTTGTACCGGGTTTCCGGGAGGGGGGCCCCCAAAAAAACTGTTGTTCATTTGGATGGCCTTAATGCGGGGATCATTTTGGGGGAAAAATTGGGGAGCAATCCAACACCCCTTGAGAGTTTAAAGCCTTGATTTTCCCAAGCCCTGGGTCGAGGGGCACTAGCAAACTGATTTTCCCATCTTCCCCTCCGCCCCTTAAAATTTTCCGCCCAACCTCTTTCCAAGGCAGGGGACGCGGTAACATCGGTGCTAGGAATACCTCCTCCTCCTCCGCTCCCTCCGGCACGGGCTTAAAACACACCCCTTTAAACTTTCCTTTTGGAAAAATATCCCCCCAGGAAGAGC
>JAODAL010077329.1:0-13307 GCA_025379985.1 Phyllomedusa bahiana | reverse complement strand
TTTTTTTGTCAAAAGATCAATAACACACAAGCTTTCAAAATGTTTGGCCCAGACCTGTGTGATGACTTCACTCCCTGCTATAGATAAACAAACAGCAGGGGGAAAAGTACACAGGTGGGTCTTTGGAAAACCTGAGACCCCTTTGGGAAGGTGATAAAATCATTTGTAAAACCTTAAACAAAAAAAAATGAACAAACAAAATTTTGGGAAAACACCTTCATTTATTTTTCCCTACTTTTTTGAAAGCATTTTTTGGAAAGGAAAAAACCCCCTTTTTAAAGGGGAAAGGGGAAAAGGGTAATTTTACCACAAAATCACCCCCCCAAATTTCCCCCCAAGCCCTGCAGGGTAGGTGGGGTTTTTTGCCTACATACAGTAGCTTCAGTGCGGGACTGCCCCAAAAAATTTAAGAAGTAAATAAACCATTTTTAAAAAAAATTTAATTAAAAGTTATGTACCGAAATGTAAAACAAAGTCCATCATTTATAAATCAACCCCTTTTACCGAAAATGTCATATTGTTGGGGCCAAAGGATATGGACAAGGTTCCCCTTGCGACGCGCACTCAGCAAAAATTTCGTTTCATTTCCTGATTATAACGTTTCCCCCAACGGGTTTGCTCAGGGGGTCGCCCTTTTTGTTTTGGCACACCTCCTGTTGCCACCCTTAAACTACTAATCCTATTACAATATTAAAATATAAAAAAAAAATTTAAAAGTTCACCCCCCTTTTTTTGCCTTTTTAAAAAAAATTTTTAAAAAATTTAAAAAAGCTATACATAATTGGTATCAGCGTGTAAAAGTCCAGTATATTAAAATATAAAATGACTTGTCTTGTACGTTGAACATTGCAGAGAAAAAAATTGCTCAGCACAAAAATTGTATTTTTTTTTTCATTTTTTTCCCCCCAAATTCCCAAAAAAACTAAGTAAAAAGTGATAAAAAAGTCAAATATAACACAAAAAAAAACCAAAAAAAATTCCCCCCCTTCCCCACGCATTAAAAAATACCCCAAAAAAATTTTTAATACCGATCGCAGAAAAATGACATCCCTTTTATCCCAAAATTGGGGAACTCCAAAAAAACCCCCCTACTCCTTCACACTTTTAAAAAAAGGGTTTATTGTTTTTTTTCATTTTCCCAAAAATTTTAAATTTTTTTGTTTCCCATGCAATACATTGTTATCATAAAACCGTTAGACATAGCTCCTAGAAAAAGGGTTTGTGTCCCCCAGCACTCAACTGTGTTTGGGAAAAGGGAGCTGTAGTTAACACCCCAAATTCTTGGGGGCAGTTTCTGTAAAATGGAAAGGGACTGGAAAAGAGTCTGACCCTGCCCATTTAACCCTTTAAATTCCTGCGGCCCTATGGTTTCAGCTTTATCAAAGGGGATTCCCCTAAATTCATCTGGTCCCCCAGGAACCCCAATTGCTGGGGGAAGCCTATACAGCCCAGCCCTGGGGGAACCTAACCCAACCCCATGCTGTGTGTAAGGTAAGTCTGCTGTAAAGGGCACATTGTTAGAAAATGGGTGAATCGATTCTAACGAAGTAAAAATGCGTTTAAAATTTTCGGGAAAACTTTGGGTTCTGAACGAAGTCGAAGTTTGGGGGTACTCGGGTGAACGAAGTGTGCTTTTGATTGAAAAAAGGGCTGCGAGCACATCCTACAGGGGCAAACACTCGGGGAAAGGAAAGAAGGGCATAGCCTGCATGACATGTGCAGAATGAAGCCAATCAAGACCGAGGGGTTTTCTGTACGTCACCGCACTATATAATTCCGGGCGCAACCCCGGGGAGCTCACACCCCCACTTACGATCAGGGAAGGTGCTGCCGCGGTTGTTGTGATAGCCTCACTGAAGAACTAAAATTTTTTACAGCGATTTTTTGGGGGTGTCTCAGCTTGTCCAAGACTCCCTTCTCTTAATTTTCTATTTCTGATTTTTTGGGGTTTTGGATCTGAAACCCCATTTGTGTGTCCACTGCACTGCATATACATTCAATATCCAAGTGGGATCTAACCCAAAGTTTTATTTTTTTTTCCCAATTAAAAAAACCCGCGTTTTTTACAAAAAAAAAAAACCCATTTCCCTTTTTTGGCTGCTCAATTTCTATGCGCAATTTACTTCCGGGGGTTTAAATTAAGCATTTTTTTTGCTGGTTGCTGACCCCCAAAAAAAACCGCCCATTTTCAACGCCCAAAATTTTATACATTTTTCCGTAGCATAATTCACAAGCAAAAGGAAAAATTAAAATTTTATCTCTTTTTGGGGGCGTAGAAAACCCCCAAATTTGGAAAACACCTACAAAGCTACTAGTTTGTGGGCCCCAAATTTTTTTGGGCGCAATTTACATCCGGGGGTTTAATTTAAACCCGTTGTTTTGCTGGGTGTTGACCCCAAAAAACCCCGCATTTTAAAACCCCAAAAATACATACATTTTTCCTGAAAGTCAAATTTCAAAAGCGGAAGGTTAATTAAAATTTTTAATCTCTTTTTGTGGGGCGTAGAAAACACCCCAAATTGTAAAAACGCTACAAAGCTACATTTGGGGTTTGGGCTCAATTTTTTTGCGAAATTTTTACACCCCGGGGGAAAAATTAAGCGTTTTTTTGGCTGGTTCCCAACCCCAAGACCCGCCCATTTTCAACGCCAAAATATATACATTTTTTCCTGTAGCAAATTCACAAGCAAAGGGTTAATTACAATTTTTAACTCTTGTTGTGGGGGGCGTAGAAAACACCAATTTAAAAAACGCTCAAAGCTACAAGTTTGTGGGGGCCCCCCAATTTTTTTTGGCGAAATTTTACATCCATTTTTTTAAATTATGCTTTGTTTTGCTGGTGTGCTGACCCCAAAAAAACCGTCTTTTTTCAACCCCAAAAAATATAACTTTTTTCCCTGTAGCATAATTCACAAGCGATTTTTAAAACCCCCAATTTTTATCTCTTGTTGTGTGGCAAAGAAAAAAACGCAATTGTAACACGTTTTACAAAGCTCCCTGTTTGGGTTTGGCTAAATTTCTTTGCGAAATTTTCCATCTAGGGGTTAAATTTAAAGCGTTGTTTTCCCTGGTGTCTAAACCCCAAAAACCTTCATTTTCAACCCAAAAAATATATACATTTTTTCCCCTGTAGCATAATTCCACAAGCGAAGGTTTAAATTAAAATTTTAAAACCCTTTTGGGTGGGCGTAGAAAACACGCAATTGTAACACCTAAAAAGCTACTAGTTTGTGGTGGCCCCAATTGTTTGGCGAAATTTACATCCAGGGGTTAATTAAGCGTTTTTCTGCATTGTACTCAGAAAAAAAACTTTTTTTTTCACCGGAACAGAAAAAAATTCCCTGTAGCATAATTCATTTTCAAAGGGTTAAATTTTAAGCCTTTTTTTGTGTTTTTATATTCATAAAATACACAGATTTTTTAAAACGGACATACGGGAAAAAATTTTCCGGGGCCCCCTTTTGTGGAGCCAATTTATACCCAAAGGGGGTTACCCAAGCTTCTTAGGGGTTCTTTTGGCCCAAAAATACAGGGTGTGTATTTATCATATACAGATATCTTCAAAAAACAGTGTCTGTACATTTTAGAACAAACAGAAATGCCCGACAAGAGGTGGCAGGCCTTCACCTGCAGGGGCCAGAGGCACAAACATTCCAGAGCGGGTCGCAGCACAGAAAAGGGGAACTCGCAGCAGGGGTCACTCGGTGAGGCCACAACTGCCCTGTCACTAGGGGCCTTGTACTGACTACAACCCAATGGTTTTTAAATTGATGGGACTAGGTCATCCATTTTCCTCCCAGATGACATCTGACAACCCCCAAGAGTCGGGGGGAAAGGGCAGACAAAACCCCTTTAAATTTGGGCCCCAAGGGCCCCCGGGGAAAGGGGGTAGCGGCCCTCCCCTTTTCCCTCAACCCCGCCTCTGCCCCCCACCCCGGTCCCTCACCTTTAGATCAACTTGGGGTTCGGGGCCTCACCCCACTATAAGCGGGGAGGAACAATTTGAGGAGGGAAGTCACAGCACTTTGGCAGCAAAAGAAATGGGCCCATACCCCCTCCCTTTTTGCAGTAGGCGGAAAAAGGTAAGTTTGGTTGAGAGGGGATGGGAGGTCATTTTTGTGAGGGTCAGCCTCTGCATACCAAGACCGGTGGTGGGGAAACACCCATGACGATGAAACCCAAATGAAAAATGTGTACCCAAAAAAAACCCGGCCCCTTTGGAGCCGGGGGAGGCAAGGGCTTCATAAACGTCAGGAAAGAGGGGGGTCAGTTTCCCCCGTCGGGAAGGGGCGCAGCCAGAAAGTGGGGTGGGTTTTGGCCCGGGTGAGTCACAGGATAGCCAGTGTGAGGTCGGAGAAAAGCAGCCAGGGGTTAAAAAACCCCGCTCCGCGGCCAAAAAAAGTAGGGGCCCACAGGGGCCCGGGGGCCAACGGGGCAGTAGTACTCATTGCGGTCCTTTGGGGGGAAAAAACCATCCTGGGGGTTGGTGGCATTTTTTTGGGCTAAGAAACCGAAGGGAGCCGAATTTTGGGTATATGTAAATCTGTAAGCAAAAAATTAAAAGCGGGGCCCAGGGAGCTAACTTGGCAGCCCCCCCTGCCCAAAAAGCGGTAAACCACCTTGGGGTTTTCCGGGGGCCGGGAGAAACGTGGCCAATGTGGTGGCCCATCCTGCCCCCGGGCAGCAACACGCCCCAGTGGCACCATGCAATTCAGCCAGTAAAAGGCTCCACCACCTCTGCAGAAGGGAGCTTTTTTCTCTTTGACATCATCTCCGGTCCAATGCCCCTCCCTCCTCGCTACTAAAAGGCGCCAGCATCTTCAGGGGGCGATTGCAAAGAAGACAAAAAGTATCTTCCAACCATCCTAAGGTGAAACCCAGCTGACCGTGCTCCTGCCCCAAGTTTTTGGGAACTTGGAAAACCCCCTCCCTTTAAAAAGGGTTTGGACTCGCCCCCATTCGGGAGAACAAGGGATTGTCCCGTTTCCGAGATGGAAAAACCCCAACCAAAAATTTTTTTTTTCCCAAAAAAGGCAAAACCACAAAACCCCATAAATATGTAGAACAGAAGGGGGGGCCAGTCCTTAACTTATGGGTTTGTTCCAAGGGCACCAGTACGGACTCTGGAGTTTGTAACACGGCCAAGGGCCAGAAACTTTTCCCTTTTTAGGGCCCACGGGGGTAAAAGGGGTTTCCGGCCAGGCACACCAACAACTTGGACAGGGGGACCCAAACTTTCCCTCCTCCACGTTGTAAAACTGCTGCCCCTTTGCCCCAAAAGTCCGCCTCCCCCCTCCACCCCACCCCCAAATCTCAGCCTCCACAAGTACTGCCCATAAAACCAATGGAAGGCACAGCGGTGTCCCACGCTTCTACACCTGGTTTGCCTTGGGGGAACGTAGTCACACGGGGGAGGAACTGCCCGCGTCATGCACAAAAAATTCAAAGTGTGGCCCTTTCTCCGCGCCAACGGGAAAATCAAACCAAGGGTACGGACAAATGGGAGGAAAAATGGGGGGTTTTGCCTGCACCGGGGAGGGATGGTCCATGCGCCCTTGCATGGCCAGGGTTTTTCCAATCGGGGTTAAAAAAGGTTCCTAAAAGCCCTTCCACCGATTTTCAGAAAAATCTAAAAAAGGGCCCCCAAAAGGAAAACTGTGCTTTGGCATTTTTATCCTTTTCTTAAAAATCCGGGAACACCCTCCCCCGAGTTGCTCGCAGAACGGCCTCCCCCAACACACTCGGGATAGCGATTTTTCCCACCCTTTGGGAATTTCCCACCCTTCCATGTTGGACCGACGGGTATGAACAAAAAAGGGCCCTTTAAACCCCAAAAATTTTTTGATGATCCACAAAAACAGAAGAAACCCCCCTGGTAACTTTAAATGCCCCAACCAGTGGCACTCATGCGTGAAAACCCCGGGGCCGTTTTTTTGAGGCCATTCGGGGAAAAGGTGACGTTATTTGCCCAGTCGCCAGGACTACGGATGAAAACGTCTTTCCCAACTTTTTCATGCCGGACAGATGCTGAAAAATCTTCCCGGGCGGGGACTAGACTGGCGACAAAAATCTCGGGGCCACTTGAGCCCGGGTTGGGGACTAAAATGGAGGAGGAGGAGGAGGAAAAATTGGAGCGAAAAATGCTGGGGGAAATAAAGTGGATTTTCAAACCCGGGTGACAAGAGAGGAGGAGCAGGAGCACCCTGGGGGAGGGGGATGGAGAAAGGAAGACAGGCAGATAACCCACAACACGGGTGGCAGTATACAGTGGAAATGGAGGCGGGGACCCCCTTCGAGTCATTTTGTGCAAGGGCCCCGGGCAGCATGCTTATTTCCCTGGCTATTTGACAGCCGAATAGCCAGCACCCCGGCAGGGGGAATGACTTCTGGCCTCCCCCCTTTGGGACCCTCGCTCCCGGCCCAAAAGGGGAAACCCTTTTTTTTCCCACTATTGAGGGGGAGGCCCAAACTCAAATACTATGGGGAAAAATCCCCCCCGGAAATCAGTTGGGCCGTTCCCCCATTGTGCGGCATCTTCCCCCCTCTACGGGTCTAAACCGGGGGGGTTTCCCCCAAAAAGCGCTCACCCCTCTATTGCCCCGGCTGTTTGGGGAAAGGGGGGGGGTTGGGAAAATCCCCATTTCCATCAGCAGTAAAAAAAGGGCCTGGAGCCCACTGATAGCAGCTTCCTTAAACCCGCCTAGTAAAAGGGGGGCGGGTCGCCAGCAGCAGCACGGCCTGAGCATTTCCCCTAAAACCAACAGGTGGGGGCCAAGGGGGCGTACCCCTGCCACCCCAGTTAGAAGATCCGCTGGACTACTGGGCACCAAACTGGATTTGTGGCCGCAACTTGCCGATTTTGCAGTGGAGAACTTTTCCCGCCCCGCCAAAAAGGGGTTTTCATTTAAGTGGGTGTTCAGTGCAGCGGGGGCCATCGTTACCCCCAAGGAGAACCCCCGTCCCGGAAATGTGGAACGACGACCTTTTTCCCAAAGGGTTAAAACAGGCGTGGATCGGCCCCGGGTTTCCACACACCAATGGGCCCTTTGGCTTTAACTACATCAACCCTACGCCTCACCCAAACTGGAAGAAATGAGTCGGGTTTTAAAACAAACCCGCCCTCACCACTGTGTCCCTTGTCCCACTCGTGGCCTACCCTGTTTTTTGCCACCTCCAGAATGTCAGGGGCCAAATGCCTGACCTCAAGCTGCTTCGTGTCTTCTGCCGTGACCTCCCACACTGTGTCATTTGTGCCCTGTCGACCTCCCTGCTGCTTTCTGTGGCCTGCTGGGGGACCTCCACACTGTGTCATTGTCCCACCCCCTGTGGGCCCACTTTCCCGTTTTTGCCACCTCCAAAATGGTCTTGTGCCACTGTCTTTACCTCATGCTTTTCGCTGTGGCTGCTGCCGTGACCTAAAACACTGTGTCATTGTGCCACTGTCTGACCTCATGCTGCCCGCTTTGGCTGCTGCCGTGACCCCACACAAATGTGTCATTGTGCCCCTGCCGACCTCAAGCGGGTGCTGTGGCGCCCGCGTACCTACACACCCCGTGTCTTGGCCGTTTTTTGCCCCTCGCCCCCTTCTGCTGCTGTGGCCCGTGCCGGGACCTACCACACTTGTCATTGTTCCCCTTTTTTGACCTCATTCTGCTGCTGCCGTGACCTCCACACTGTGTCATTGGCCACTCTGTACCCCATTCCCCGTTTTTTTTCCACCCCCCAGAAAAGGTTTATTGTGCCATTTCTGACCTCAAAGCTGGGTGTGGGGTGCGCCGGCACCTCCACACTCTGTCACTGATGTTGCCACCCCGAGCTCTCACTTGTTTTTTTCCAAGTTTCCCCTGGGATGACTTATCAGGCAACATTCCCCCCTTTAGTTTTTTTTGTCAGTTTTGCCCCTTAAGTGCCCCGGGAATTTTTTTTTTGAAGCGATTCTAAAAAACGGCGGGAGGCATTTGCGGTTTAACCAAAAAAACAACAAATTTTTTGAAGAAACCAAAACCCAAACTCCCCGCATATTTAAGCAGGCACAACGTTTTTAAAAAGCACCCTTTCAGGCTCTGTGCAGCCTGGAAAAAGCCCGTTTTTTTTTAAAATGATTTCCCTGCGAATTAATTCCGGGAAAGAAGTTTTTTTTGGCCGGGGAAATTCGGCGAAGTGAACGAAACGAATTCGGGGAAAATTTGCCCAACCTCTACAAAATTGTGGTTTTTCCCTTTTTAGCAGACCTGTTTATACGACCAGGAATGAATATATTAGCACCCCAGAAGTATTCAAAAAACTTTTCGGGGGGTTTCAAATTTTATCCCTTAATGGAATTTTTAAAATAAAAAAAAATAAAGTGGGGGAAAAATAAAAAAAAATAAATAATAAAAAAAAAAATATTTTTTTAAAAAAAAAAGGGGCATACATTGCAAATAAAAAAATAAAATAAACCTACACATCTTAGGTATCCACATGACCATAATAACCTGTTGAATTAATGTAACTGGTTTTTTATTGTGAAATGTGAATGGTATAAAAACTAATTTAAAAAAAAAATGTAGAAAATGCATTATGTTCATGCCACCAAAATTCTTTTTTTAAAAATATTTTTATTTTTCATGTAAAAATCCAAAATAAACCCCCAAAAATTTTAACTTTTCCTGCATAAAACAAAATCCTCAAAAACAAATGCATCAATGAAAAAATAAAAAAAGTTATGACTGTTGAAACACAGGGCAGCAAAAATGAAAACATTTAGCTGGCTTAATCCTTTAAAAACCCTTTTTAAGGGTCCCCAAAACCTGTTTGGGGGCTTAAGGCCCAAAACCCCTTTTTTCAGAAACTGACTTTTTCACTTTATTGGGAAAATTTAAATTTTAAAATTTGGGGACTGTTTTTCTCATGATACCCTTGTAAACCCATTTGTGAAAAATATAAAAATATTGCAAAAATTTAGAAAAAGATGCATTTTTAAAGTTTAAACATTTTTGTGTGTAAGAAAAGATAGTTCCCTACCCAACAAAAAAGTAAATAATGAACAACTACCATAAGGGGATGGGTTTACACGGCATGTTGAAGTCCGTGTGAACAAACGCTTTTTTAAAATATACTAATAATTTAGCAATGTGATTTAAAATTGCTCTTAACTTGAAACACGCATCGGGGTTCCACGGGGTATCATCTTTCGAATTTCCCCATCCAAGAATTGACATGTTAATTTCTTGGGCCCAAAGACCAGCAGGAGCCCTAATTTAAACTATAGGGGGCGATCCGTTGCCCTCCAACATGCATCCAAAAACCAGCCCGCATGTTACCCAAAGTGTTGGATCCTTTTTTGGTCCCATCAACACCGGGGGTATTTAATGCAAATTTTGATCCAACACAGATCCCCAAAATCCCCCAATCCAAAAACGCTGTGTTAATGGCCCCTAAGTTCCCCACTTTATGTTTGCATCATTTTTTAAACAATCTCATTTCTTTTTGGGCATTAAGGGCTCTTAAAATTTGGGAGCAAATTTTTTCATTTTTAAAACATTTGTAACACAGATTTTTTTTAAGGACCATCCAGGGCGGGTGTTTGAGGGGCCCCCAAAGTTAGACATCCCCGCAAATGAATTTATCCCAAGAAAAAAAGTACTTCTCAAGGGATTCAAAACAACACTTATAAAGTTCTTAACCCTTTTTGGGTTTTCACAAAAAGAAAGCAAAGAAAGGTGATATTTAAAAAAATTTTTCTTTTCTTTCAAATCCAATTTTTATCCATTAATTTACTGGAAAAATGGGGAGCTGAAACTTGGAAAAAAGCAACTCAATATTTATTCCCCAGTTTTTTGCCGTTTTTTTTTGAAATAAACCCTTTTGTGGCCATAGTTTTACATTTGACTTTTCCCCTTGCTTTTTTTTTATTTTTTATGGGGGTCATTTTGGGGGGTTTTGGGGTTTTGATTGACGAGTTTTGTGAACAGGGGCTTTTAAAAAAGGTAACGAGTTCCAAAAAAAATTTGGAAAAGGGAAATAAAAAAGGTTTAAAGGTTTTTTTTTTCAGGAAAAAATTTTTTAAAAGGCTTTTCTTTAATTGGGGGCCTTTTCCCTTTAAAACTAAAAGCCCGGGGGACGGGGCGTGTGTTCTTTCCGTGAACCCAAATATAGAGGGCATTTTTTGCAAAAAAAAGGATTTTTGGCAGCTCCCCTGTTACAACACACTAGGGAAAGGAGCTGTACTTAACATCTCGTTCTAAAAGAGCAGTCACTTAAGCACCGGGGAATTTGGGGGAAACCTCCAATCCCCCCACTTTAAACCCCATGATTCCGCAATTGTAACCGCGACATAATCAAAAGGGGATATTCCCTGATCCTCCCAGTGATCGGGACTCCTAGTGACCAAAATGGGGCCCAGGGGAAAGGGCTGTTTGGTCAAACCCGGGGGCCTAAGGGGCCCCAAAAGGGTGTCTGTATAACCCAAACCCACAGTCATACACTCCCATTGCTGCCCCTGACTGCTCCCCGTGCAAACTGAGACAGATTGTAATAAAATTAGAATATTCAAAGTTTTTCCCAAAACAAAAACCAAAATGTAAAAAAAAAGTACAAAAGTAACCTTTAATTTGGGGTTTTTTAAAAAAAAAGAAAAAAAAAAAATAATTTCCTACATTCCCCAACAAAACTACACATATTAGGGATCTACAACACCGAATTACTATAACAGGTTATTTTAAGGGGTTTTTAAAATGGAAAATTTTAAAAAAAAAATTAAAAAAAATTCGGGGAAATTTAAAATGTAACTTAAACAATTCCCCTAACCCAAAAGGGTTCCAAGGCCCAAATAAGCAGTTTTGAAGGAAACTTTAAATTATATTTCCCCATATAATAGATAAGTTTAATAACACAAAAGCAATTTTGAAAAGTTAAAAAACCCCCGGGGCCGTATTGATTGCACAATGGCATATGGGCCAATATTCCCCTTGGGGGTCCCCCAAACTTTCCTTTTTTGAACTCCTGAACCCGAGCATCACTACAAAAGGGGCACTTTTCCGCTCCCGCAGGGGTTCCAAAAAGAAAAGGATGGGACTCCCAAAAATTGGACATAGGCCCCTTGTGCAATCAATACGGCACCAGTTTTTAAATTTTCACATTGCGTGTGTTTTTTTCACTTTCAATATAAAAGTTGAAAATAAAGAAAAGTTTTTCCTCCAAAATGCTTATGTGCGCCTTTTAAAAATCTTTTGCTTATGGGTGATATATGGGGTTTTTGGAAAGATTCCCCAAAACCAAACGCCCAAAACCGGGGGGACCGTTAAAATTAAAATAGCAGCGCTTTGAATTTTTTTGGGTTTTAGCTTTTAAAAAAGTCCCCCATACAACTGCCCCAAAAGTTTTCGGTCATTAAGGCCCTTTTTTGGCCTGGGGTTTTAAGGGGGTTTTTAAAAAAACTAATAGGTCGTGAAGCCAGAATTCTTTTTTGGTTGGTAGGTGAAACCAAAAAACTTCAAGCAATAAAATGGGAAATTAATTGTTTTAAAAAAACCCCAAAAATTGATTTTCTTAATTTTTTTTTTTTTTTTTGAATTTTGGCTCTCATAGTTTAAGTGTACCACGATAAAAATTTTCAGACCTCCCATTTTTTGCAGGGGGAAAACCCTTTCAAAAACCTAGGGGATCAAACACTTATTTTTTTCCCCCTGCCATACAGAAAAACCCCACCCCTGAAAATCTTTGTAAATATTGTATTATATCTTTTCAAGGGACATCACTGAAGATATGACACTTTGACACAATGTAAGGCAGTACAGCTTGTATAACAGTGTAAATTTGGTGTGCCTTCAAAAAACATCTCAACACGCAACTATCAATGTCTAAACCGCTGGCAAAAAAGTGCGTACACCCCTAAGTGAAAATAGACAAATTGTGCCCAATTTGCCATTTTCCCTCCACAGATCATGTGACTCGTTAGTGTTACAAGGTCTCAGGTGTGAATGGGGAGCAGGTGTTTTAAATTTGATGTTATCGCTCTCACACTCTCTCATGCTGGTCACTAGAAGTTTAACATACCACCTCATAGCAAAGAATTGTCTGAGGACCTGAAAAAAAGAAATGTTGCTCTACATAAAGAGGGCTTATGCTATAAGAAGATTGCCAAAAACCTAATACTGAGCTGCAGCACGGTGGCCAAGACTATACACCCGTTTAAAAAGTCATGTGACACTCAGAACAGGCCTCGCCATAGTCAACCAAAAAAGTTGAGTGCATGTGATCAGCATCATATCCAAAGATTGTATTTACAAAATAGACATATGAGTGCATTGGTGCAGAGATTAAAGAGGTGGGGGTGAGCATATCAGTGCTCAGACCATACAGCCCACACTGCATCAAATTGGTCTGCATGACTGTCATCTCAGAAGGAAGCCTTTTCTTTAAGATAATGCACAAGAAAGCCCACAAACAGTTTGCTGAAGACAAACAGACTAGGGACATGGATTACTGTAGCCATGACGCCATGACCTGTGGTCTGATGCAACCAAGATAAACTTATTTGGTTCAGATAGTGTCAAGCTTGAGTGGGGACAACTAAGTGAGGAGTAAAAAGACAAGTGTGTTTTGCCTACAGACAAAAGTGGTGGTGGGAGTGTCATGATTTGGGGGCTGTATGAGTGCTGCTGGCTGTGGGGAGTTACAGTTCATTAAAGAAAACATGAATGTCAACATGTACTGTGACATACTGAAGCAGAGCATTATCCCCTCCCTTTTGGAAACTGGGCTTCAGAGCTGTATTCCAATGCGGTAATGACCTCAAACAAATCTCCAAGACTACCACTGCCTTGCTAAAAAAAAATGAGGGTAAAGGTGATGGACTGGCCAAGCATGTCTCCAGATCTAATCTATACTAAGCATCTGTGGGGAGCGGAAGGTCGAGGAGCGCAAGGTGTCTAACACCCACTAGCTCTGTGATGTCGACATGGAGGAATGGAAGAAGATTCCAGTGGTAACCTGTGAAGCTCCAGTGAATTTAATGCCCAAAGGAGTTAAGGCAATGCTGGAAAATAATGGTGGCCACACACAATATTGACACTTTGGGCACAATTTGTCCATTTTCACTTAGGGGTGTACTCACTTTTGTTGCCAGCAGTTTAGACATTGAAGGTTGTGTTGAGTTATTTTGAGGGCACATCAAATTTATACTGTTATACAAGTTGTACACTAACTACTTTACATTGTATAAAAGTGTAATTTCTTCAGTGTTGTCCATGAAAAGATATAATGCAATATTAACAAAAATGTGAGGGGTGTATCACTTTTGTGAGATACTGTTTTCATAATTTATA
>JAODAL010077328.1:0-13307 GCA_025379985.1 Phyllomedusa bahiana | reverse complement strand
TATGAAAGTTTGGGGTCTGCTGGGGCCCCGGGACAGGTTAGTCAATGCCCATTTTAAATAAATGGTGGTTGAAAGACTCTTTTTTGGATTTTTTAAAATTGGGGGGGTCAGCGGGTTTTGGGGTATGTGGGCCAGGAAAGGATAGTCAATGCCATTTAACTAAATGGGGGTTTGGGAAAGACCCCTTTTTTCCCGGGCCCCATTTAAATGGGGGGGGATGGGGTTTGGGGCTCATGCTGGTTCAGGACGGGTATTCAATGTCCAGTTCAAGTAAATGTGGTTCTTTTTTTGCCTTTCTGGCATTTTTAAAATTTGGGGGGTGTGAGGTTTTAAAGGGGTCAGCTGGGGTACAAGCGGGATAGTGAATGGTGTGGGGGATTTTTTTTTCTGTGGTTTTTATACCAAAGTGTTGTCCCTAAGATGTAGATTTTATCCATTTGATGTTGTGGTGTTAATTCCAGTTTTCCCCAGCCTTTTGGGGTAAGAATAAAGGTGTTGTTTTTCCCCCTAGATTTTAATGGTCATCGCTCTAATCGATGTCACTATCAAAAAAACCTTTCGATGGTGGCCGGGGCATCGACTATCGCGATGTCTAGAACGTAATCGCTCAACACTATCATGATCCCATCTTTTTGTGAAGTGCCCCAGTCCCCCTGTAGCAAAAAACCCCCCCAAATGTGCTGCCATCCCCTGTTTTTCAACCAGTAAGGTAATGAAAATGCTCTGGTTTTTTGGGTTGAAAACTTTTTTTATTATTTATTGAAGGTGAGGAAAAAAAGTTTGTGTCTTTTTCAAAAAAAAAAATTAATGTTCTATATATAAATAACAACAAAATGGCGGTTTAAATACCTTTCATTAAAACCGCCAAATTTTTATTAAAAAAAAGATTCTATTGCAAAACCCTGCAGTTTTTTCACTTTTTTTGGTTGGTTTATGAAAATTGGTGAATTTGATCGACGTCTCTATTCCTGATATTGTGTCGCTCTTCCACCACAAGGAGAAGACCAATACTGATGCTGTGCAGTGGACTACCGTTTCCTCCCTAATAGTTCCACAAATTGTTTTTTTTGGGTGCTTTAAAGTGTTTTGCCTGGATATTGCACAAAAAAAAAAGGTCAGTATAATCTGTAAATTTATATACGTTCTTTGCTACAAGGGGTATTAAAAGGGGTGCTATACTATTCTGTTTTTCTTTCTATTCAACGTTGATTCTATTCATGTACCTTTGAAAATTTCTGTTAATATGATTCTGCTAAAAATACCACAAAAAGTCTGGTGTAAATATTCCCTAAATGTTTCCTTTCTAACCTAAATCCCTTCCCTTTTTTTTGAAAATCCCCAAAGACAGCACACTGTGAATACAGTTTACATCTTCTTTTCCAAAAGCTGGCATCTCATCAAACGTTCTAGTGTTTTACAGCTATACCTGTACATCCTAATAAGATCCATGTTTAGTATCCCCTCCATCACAATACAGCTAAAATAATTCTGTTTTCTCTGTCCAAGTGTATTTTCCTTTCTAAGCTTTAAAACTTACCTTCATGCAATTTTAAAATATTTGAAACTCCTAAGGGAATCGAGTTCCTTTCTGCAGCACCTGCTTAAACTTTTATTGCAATTAGATACTCCCATCTCAAATTAAACATGAATTTTACACTTCTGTGTTTTCCTTCTCCCTTGCTCTCAGTGTTATTCTTTCATATAATTGTAATAATTTTTCAGCCTAGCGGCATTAAAATGTTGAGAAAACTCAAGGATAAACGTCAATGTAATTATTGTGATTTATGATTATCTTGTGACTATCTCTTTTGTAATTTAGTTTTACCTCTAATTTATTATACAACTTTATACTTCAGTGACCCAGATACTTGTTATAAATAAAGCCTTTGTAGAAACCTAAGTAAAATATGATTGCAATTTATTCTGCAAACATTTAAGTGCATGCAGAAATAGAAACTGAGCCCAAAAACCTAACACAACACCTGGTTGTGCAAACAAATAGTCTAATAAGCATTATACACACCGTGGGGTAATTAATCATGTTTTATGTAGCAGTAACAGTCTTAAACCTATCTCCAGGACTCGGGACTGAGTTTGATTAAGTAAGTTTCATAAATGCCCTATAGCTATTTAGGCTACCAGTATGCTGAAAAAAATATAGTACTAATTCTGAGTGCGCTAGTTGTGAATTGCTGTGTACGTGGAGTTTGCTTACTATTCCAAAAGTATAATTAATATTACTAGAATTTATTTGCCACACAAACACGTCAGATGAAGCAAGCAGAATGTTGCATCTTTTAATCAATTCACAATAGTAGGAAAATGATCATTAAATTGCTATACAGTATATACTAATTATATACTATGTACTGGTACAGATATTTTCATATATATATATATATATACTATATACTGTACAGTATATACTAACCTTTCAAGTTAGCAGTTTATACAAATTGTTATAGAGTGTAAATTTATTGCATGCATTTTTCCTTCTTTTTTTCTTTTGTTTTTGTTTCTTAATTTTGTCCTTTAGAAAAGCCCAAGAAGAAAAAACACAGCTGTTGTGCTTTGAAAAAAATGCTACATACCCAAAATAGCCATTTAAACACCACAGCCAAAATATTATTTATATACTTTACTTTATATTTGTATATAGACTGTATAGTTGTTTATTTAAAAAAGAAAAACAAGAAAAACAAAAATGTTATTACCGTATTTTTCGGTATTTTTTATGAAACAAAGTAACATAAGACGCAACTAGATTTTAAAGGATAATAGGAAAGAAAGAATTTGAAGCAAAAAGTCTGGGCTGGAGTGTATTTTCTATTAGTACCATTTTGGGATTGATGTGACTTTTTGATTTTGACTTCCATTTTTTTTCGGGATATGAAATGACCGAAAAAAACACAATTTTGCCATTTGGAATTTTTATTCTTCTATGGTGTATAGCGTACAGGATAAATGATGTCATAGTTCAATAAATTGTATTTTTACGGACGTGACGATAACAATTGTGTGTAACTTTTTAATTTTGTATTTGTAAAATGGCAAAAGTGGAGTGATTTCAACTTTAATATTTAATTTTTTTACACTTTACTACCTAGTCCTCCTAGGGTACTTGAACTCTAAGGGGCAGAATGTCTTATCCTATATAGAGCAGTACTATTATATTGCTGTACATAGGATTTTCATTCATAACCTATTACAGCATGCCATAGGCAGGGTGTAACAGGTGTACATGCAGTTGAAATCAGAAGTTTACATATACTATATAAAGATAAATCAGAGCTAACCTTATCTATTTTATGTCAATTAGGATTATCAAAATTATTTATATTTGCCAAATGTCAGAATAATGTGAGAAAATTTTTTAAGGCATTTTTATTACTTT
Organism: Phyllomedusa bahiana; assembly: GCA_025379985.1. Classification (NCBI taxonomy): domain Eukaryota; kingdom Metazoa; phylum Chordata; class Amphibia; order Anura; family Hylidae; genus Phyllomedusa; species Phyllomedusa bahiana. The sequence goes on along the minus strand of JAODAL010077328.1, from coordinate 9,913 downwards.
TGGCCAAGTCAAAAGTTTACATACACTAGGATTACTGTTCCTTTAAACAATTTGGGACAGCCCATATGATGATGTCATATCTTTGGAGGCTTCTGATAGATTTATTGGCAACATCTGATTTAATTAAAGACATTCCTGTTAATGTATTTGTATTGCACACCAGAAACACACTGCTTCTATGCGTAACATCATGGGAAAGTCTAAAGAAGTCAGCCAAGATATCAGGAAGAGAATTGTGGACTTGCACAAATCTTGATCATCTTTGGGTGCAATTTCCAGATACCTGAAGGTGCCTCGTTAATCTGTACAGGCAATTAAGTGCAAGTACAAACAAAATGGGAATGTCCAACCATCATACCATTCAGGAAGGAGATGGGTTCTGTGTCTCACAGATGAATGTGCTTTCGTCTGTCATGTGCATATCAACCCAAGAACAAAAGCAAAAGACCTTGTGAAGATGTTGGCGGAAGCTGGTAAGATTGTGTCATTATCCACAGTGAAATGAGTACTGTATCAACATGGGCTAAAAGGCCACTCTGCCAGGAAGAAGCCATTACTCCAAAAGAAACATATAAAAGTCAGATTAAAGTTTGCAAATGCACACAGAAATACAGACCTACATTTTTAGAGATCTGTGGTCTGGCAAAGCTAGAATTGAAATGTTTGGCCATAGTGACCATGGTTATATTTGGAGGAAAAGTGGAGAAGCTTGGAAGCCTAAGAACAAAATCCCAACTGTGAAACACAGATGTGGCAGCATCATGTTGTGGGGTTGTGTTGCTGCAGGAGGGACTGGTGCACTTTTCAAAATAGATGGCAACATGAGAAATACTGAAGCAACGTCTTAAGGCATCAGCCAGGAAGTTAAAGCTTGGGTGGAAATGAATCTTCCAAATGGATAATGACCCGAAACATTCTGCCAAACTAGTTACACATTTTCTTAAGGATAACCAACTCAATGTTTTGGAGAGGCCATCATAAAGTCCTGATTTCAATCCTATTGAAATTTATGGGCAAAGCTGAAAAAGTAGGTGCTAGCCAGGCCACCTACAAACATGACTCAGTTACAGCAGTTCTGTCAACTATTCCTACCGAATAGTGTTGAGCGATTATTATCGACAAAGTTTAAATCGGCACGGTTTTTATGTTGATCGGAGTTTTTCAATCACGCGATAATTTAGGTTCAAATCTGCGCATAATCTATTAATATCGCGCCATTTTCGCCGCTTCCTGTCATTTTGGCGGCCAGCAAATCAGCTTAGAGAATAGAGCAGGATGAGCTGGGTGTGCGACGTCATGACTGGGATGTGTATGGTTGTGATTGGCTGGAAAAATCACATGACCTCGTTTTACATAGAACAGCCCTTCCTGTTCATGATCAGTGTGTGTCTGTGTATCATAAGAGCAGGACGTGTGCTCGGTCTCTCTCAAAACAGCTCAGCGAAACTGTTCTCTTTGTTCACACAGACAACTATGCTTTTAGCTGTGAACATTAGAACTTAGGTAGATTAGAGATTTTCAGTTTTTAGTTACTTAGGCTGAGAATTTTAAAGGAGCATCTAGCGCTGTACAGCCGCGGGGAGAGGGCGGTAGGGCTGGGGGGGTGCGGGCGAACACAGACAGACAGGCTGGCAGGCAGGCTTTTGAAAGGAGAGTGGATAATTGTGCAGCCCAGACTCTGCTTTGACCCTGCATTGAAATGGCTTTTTATTAACAGTTTTTGGCCAGTTTTTGGTGAAATATTAGCTTGTATTTTGTGCAGCCTGTACTTTTCTAGTAACTGCAGGTGTATTTGATAGGTGCAAAACTCACCTTTTATTATCGGTACACAATTTAATTAGGTTTTTTTTTTCACTTTGGTGCAGCTCAGTTTTGTTCAAAGACCCACTTTATTCTTTCAATAGGATACCGAACTTTTCTAGTCACCACAGATGTATTTCTAGGTGCAAAAACCACGTTTTATTATCCGTACACAATTTAATTACGTGTTTTTCACATTGGCACAGCCCAGCTTTGTTCAAAAACCCATTTTTTACTTACAATAGGATACAGAACTTTTCTAGTCACTGCAGGTGTATTTATAGGTGCAAAAACCACGTTTTATTATCTGTACACAATTTAATTAGGTTTAGTTCACTTTGGCGCAGCCCAGTTTTGTTAAAAGACCCATCTTGTACGGATATTACCATACAGAAATTTGCTAGTAATTGCAGGTGTATTTCATAGGTGCAAAAACCACCTATTATTAACAGAACACAATTTAATTCCGTGTTTTTCACTTTGGCGCATCCCAGCTTTGTTCAAAGACCCACTTTGTACTCACAATAGGATACAGAACTTTTCTAGTCACCGCAGGTGTATTTATAGGTGCAAAATCCAAATATTATTATACGTACACAATTTAATTACGTGTTTTTCACTTTGGCGCAGCCCAGCTTTGTTCAAAGATCCATCTTGTACAGATATTACCATACAGAAATTTGCTAGTAATTGCTGGTGTATTTCATAGGTGCAAAAACACCTTTTATTATCCGTATACATTTCAAATAGGTGTTTTTTTTACTTTGGTGCGTCCCAGTTTTGTTCATAGAGCCACCTTGTACTTAAATTTGAATACAGAAATTTTTTAGTCACCGCAGGTGTATTTATAGGTGCAAAAACCATTGTTTGTTATCCGTATAATTTTTAAATAGCTGTATTGCACGTGGTGCGGCCCTAGTTTTTTTAAAATAGCCACGTTGTACAACAATTCTGATAGAAAATTTTTCTAGCAACTGTTCTCGTTTGTCATTGCTGCAAAAAACGCAATTTCTCATCCGTGTAACTTCTGAATAGTTTTATTGTGCTCGTTGAATCTCAGTTTGGCGCACTTGTATGATATTTTGATGAAAACTATCAATTCCTAGTCCTACTGGGCAGTTGTAAATCCCTGGGACTGAAGGAAGAACACTGTTGATTTTGTCTTACGGTTCTTCCACCAGACCGCATTTCACAGGTATTCGCTAGAAACAATTCAGTTTCTAATCCTAGTTGGCTGTAGGAAATTAGAGGGATTTAAATATAGCTGTGATTTGCCGTCTTTTAATAAGAGACTTTCAAAAACTCTTCCATACTTTCTTAAATTTTTATCTTTCTAAACATGAAGCGAAATGCAGGTGGTAAGCGAGCAAAGAGGGGTGTAGGAAGTAGAGGTACGAGAAAAGGTGCTCCTTCCAGTGCTGGCGACAACATGCATGCCAGCGGATCGTCGGTTGCAGGACCATCAGGCCTGTCATCGCTGGGTCAGGGCCCTGTGAATCTCAGTAACGAACAGCGTCGCCAATCTGTTCTTCAGTGGATAATGCAACCTGCATGCTGCGGTCCACGACAGGGATAGTCAATGTCCAGTTCAACTAAAATGGTGGTTGAAGGACTCCTTTTTCCGGCACTTTTTAAATTTGTGGGTCATGCAGGTTTGGGGCTCATGCTGTGGCCCAGGACAGATATAGTCAATGTCCAGTTCAACTAAAATGGTGGTTGAAAGACTCCTTTTTCCGGCACTTTTTAATTTGTGGGTAAGACAGGTTTAATGGTCATACTGTGGTACAGAACAGATATAGTCAATGTCCAGTTCAACTAAAATGGTGGTTCAAAGACTCCTTTTTCCGGCACTTTTTAATCTGTGGGTCAGACAGGTTTAATGGTCATACTGTGGTACAGAACAGATATAGTCAATGTCCAGTTCAACTAAAATGGTGGTTCAAAGACTCCTTTTTCCGGCACTTTTTAATCTGTGGGTCATGCAGGTTTGAGGGTCGTGCTGCGGCCCAGGACAGACATAGTCAATGTCCAATTCAAGTAAAATGATGGTTTAAATAATACTGCCTTCTGGCACTTTTTAATTTGTGGGTCATGCAGGTTTAAAGGAGTTTTATCGTTTGAGCTGTTCGGGCTGTTCAGCTAATTTTCTCAGATTGAGTTTGAAATCCAGGGGCGTGTCTCTCCTCCCAGGAGGCGTGTCTCCCCACTGAAGAACTGTGACATCATTTTGTTTGAAGCAGGTAATGCAGAAGGTTGTCTGGATATAACAGCTCTGTAGCCTCCTGCATGCTTATGTCTGCAGCCTTGAGGCTCCAAACTCCAGCAAGCACCTGTCATATGTCTTAGTTTACACACAAATGACACTGAAAGCCAGCAGCTGTTACTTCTAGTGGTGTTCACCCAAATTGTACTGACAACAGGCAGAGATCTTTACTCAACTACAAATGTCAGCTTCAAGTAAAGATCTCTGCTTGCTGTCAGTGACATGTGAGTGAAAACAATGGGGGTAGAAGCAATCAGCTTTGAGAGAAGACTCTGCTCAGCTTGTAACTAACTTGGGCTGGTGGTGCAGTGGTAGAGCAGTGGTAGAGTATTGCTTTTACAACAAAGGAGTTTGGTGTTCTAGTCCCCTCACAGAGTATTGTTTTTTCCCCCTAAATTCTACACATATGTAGAGAGACCTAAAATATATATGTCAATCTCTATAATGATTTATATACACTACATAGCTCCCTATATCATGGTCTCATCCCCAGAGTATATTGCATGTATCACATATGTTGGAAGTGCTTGGTGTGACTACTGTGAGGATGGGACACTATATAGGGAAGATTTGTGTGTGTATATGAATAAAATTATAGATGTCTACACAAATATTTTCATATCTTTACATAGGTGTAAAATTTATGAAAGAAAAAAAAAATCCTACTGATGGGGCTTGAACTTCTTACCTCTCTCTTGCAGAGCTGATCACCTAAGCACTGCACTATACAAGCAGCTTATACAGATGCAGTGTTGAATCCTTATGTTATACACTGCAGATGATGATGTCATAAGGAGGCGGGGCTTGCATTCGATCTGAGGAACAGAACGCCCTCTTTTCAAAGTAGCAGCTTAAGGACTGGACCTGTGAGGAGGTGAATCAACCTCTTGGCAAAAGCCCTTTAAACAGCCAGTAATTGCCCAGATCATCATCCTAGAGCTGGGAGATGTACATAGAGACAGCAGACCTTGGTTTCACTATCAATTTTAACAGCTCAGAGGGGAGTAAACACAGAGTGTGCAGGCAGCCAATCACAGCGCAGGGGGCGTGACCGTGAAATTTCCAGTCATGTGGCGTATCCCAACAGGCTGAATGAAATGTCATCCAGCCAATAACAGAGCAGTGGGTGTGTCTAGGGCGCGGGAAACAACCCAAAGGGGGCTTTCCCGACCAGCAACGCAGAAATAGAACATTGATTTACAGAGAAGTCATATCTGCTAACCAAGTGACAGAGGTAATGCAACCCAATTACAAAAGTGCTTATTTTTACTGTCCCCATAATCTGAGACATGATCTTTGTAACTATAAAACCCCTTTAAGGGTCATGCTGTGGTACAAGACTGGGATAGTGAATGGTCTGTGATTTTCTTTCTGTGGCTTTTATAACCTAAGTGTGTTGCCTAAGATGTGCACGTATCCATTGACTGTTGTGGATGTTAATTCCAGCTTGTCCAGCCCTGTTTGGGTGTAAGAATGAAGGTGTTGTTCCTCTCCAATAGACTTTAATGTTCATCGGTGATAATCTATTACCGACTATCGGAAATCGTCTTGATAATTGCCGATATCGACTATCGACAAGATGACGATAGTCAACGTAATCGCTCATCACTACTACCGAGTATTGTGAGAAGCTTGTGGAAGGATATCCAAAATGTTTGTCATAGAGTTTAAGGGCAATGCTACAAAATATTAATGAAATGTATGAAAACTTTTGACTTTGCAGAAAGTAATAAAAATGCCTTAAAAGATTCTCTCTCCCTCATTATTCTGGCATTTGACAAATAAAATAATTTTGGTAATCCTAATTGACCTAAAAAGGGTAATGTTTATTTTGAGTTCATGTCAGGTAGTGAGAAAAACATGCATGTGTCTTTTTATACAGTGTATTATTATTATTATTATTATTATTATTATCATTTATTTTAGAGCGCCATTGAAGATGGTTACAAACATAACATAAGTCAAACAAGTTCAATGCTGACCAGTAATGGGGACAATCAACTGGCACAGAGGGAAAGAGAACCCTGCGCGAAGCTTACAATCTACAAGGAAGGGGAAAGAGAAAGAAGGTGGGGGTAGACATGTTTGTGGAGGGTTTAGTGACAGCGGGGGTACAGTAGTTTATAGGCTATCCTGAAAAGATGGGCTTTCAGGTTGCTTTTGAAGCTGGTGAAAGTGGAAGATAGTCTGATGTGTTGGGGCAGTGAGTTCCAGAGTGTGGGGGAAGCACAAGAGAAATCTTGAAGACGGTTGTGGTTTAGGAGATGATAAGAGGAGAGCAGAGAAGAAGGTCCTGTGAGGAGCGGAGATTGCATGAGGGGAGATATCTGGAGATTAAGGCAGAGATGTATGGAGGGGAGAGGTTATGGAGAGCTTCGTAGGTCATGTATGTAAACTTTTGGTTTCAACTGTACATGGCAACTGTGGAAGCCTGCATGAGGCTTACTGCTGCCATGACAACCAATTCCCCTCCTGCAATTACATTTTGGGGGGGTAGCATTTAGATGGAGGAGCAGTGTGCAGCACTGCTCCTCCTTCAGCTAGACACTGTGGCTAAGATCGCCGCAGCGTCTAAAGTGTTAACAGCAGGGATGGAGCGGGCTGTACTGATCAGCTGCACGCCACCTCTATACAGTGCTCTCTTGGGCCCGCAGGAGCCTGGAGAGCAAAGATGCTGCGGGAAGCCAACAGCGGGGTTTAACTCCTTAAATACTGACGGTTACCTCCTGCAGTATCGCTCCTCCTCATCCTCCTTCCGGCCCAAGAGCGCGCATTCAGACTATAAGACCCACCCTCATATTCCCCCAAAATTTGGGGAGAAACAAGTGAATCTCATAGTCTAAAAACTGCGGTAAATAAAACATGCAAAATGCTTCAAAAACCCCAAACTTCTGTTTTTGAAAACAGCCTATGGTTTATGATATAACTTCAGTAATGTAACTATTCAAGACAAATTTGCCCTGCAGTATATATTTATAGTATAATGTTATCAAACAATGGTTTTGGTTATAATTTAAATATATTAGTAATGGTTATATATAATGTGTTTAATTATCAAATATTTTTATTCTTTACATGTAAAGATATTTCTCTATGATAAAATATTTAACATGAAAACTTACAAAATTTTATTGACTGGAAAATTTGTTGACAAACTTTATGATATAGCATAGGCAATAAGTAGTCAAGTTTAAGACAGTTTTTTTTGAACCAGTAACATAGTTCTACCTATTTACTTATGCTAAATATTTTATATACCATCAAAAAGTTCTTGTTTCCTTAGGAAAACAATGGCAAAAACTTTTTACAGTAAAAGCAAAAATAAATAAATTGTATCTTGATTACAAAAAAAAAAAAAACCCACAGTGTAAAAATAAGTTGATTTCAATACTATACCGCTGTGAGGGTACTTTATCACATCACCTTATTCTAAGTATCAAAGTATATAAAAAGTTTTACGTTTAATAAAAACCCATTAAATCAATTCATCTACTTCCGTAGTTGTCAGTGTTGATATGCATTCCATGACCTAACTAGAAGAGAGTTTGTAACCATTAAATATTCATTACAAGTTTCAGTAACAAGTGAATAGTGTTGAAAACATCAAAACTTCTCAGAGAGAACAGTAGTTTAAATTTTAAACATGCAAAAATCGAAAACCAAACACACTGAAATTATTTAAAAATAAAAAAATTATTGTTTTATTTTTACTAAATTGTTACTTTTATGTACACTTTCAATCAAAAGTTTCGGAACACCTCAGGTTTTCCAGTCTTTATTGATGTTTGCAGTTTAATGACTTTTTTTTTTAAATGAAAGAAAAGAATAAATAGACAAGATGAATAACAATAAGGGATTAACTGTTTAAGTAAATTAAATCTAGATTTTTAACTCTTCAAAATAGTCACCTCTAGCTTATATGACAGTTTTACCAGGAGAAAAACTATAGAAGGTTGGACTGCATAGCAAACTTTTGGATGGCCCCCCTGCCAGCCACTCCCCCAACCACATACAATTACCCGAACCTTTTAATAATAGTCATGCAGTTACTAGATAATACAAGGAGCAAATACCTCACCATAGATATCAGTATCATGCTGCTACCAAACAAATCCCACTATACCAAGACCAACCTGCCAATAGCACAAGCACATAATGACCAGGATATACCGCCAGAACACGACCACAACTTACCACCACATAGTGACTGAATAATAAACCTATACTAGTACTGAATATAGATTAGTATGCAAAGACAACATTACCATCATAAAGTGACCATACAAAGGTAGTTACCAGGTGCTCTACTCACTGTATATTACAGTGACCATATAGAAGTAGATACCAGTGAACACAGGCTCCACAGACTGTATATTACCTCCATACAGTGACCATTTAGTAGTAGATACCAGTTCTACACAGGCTCTGCAGACATAAGTGATTACAGTACATCTTGTGACACACAGGTGACATTTCTCTGATAAGTCGTTCACTTTCACTTTTCTTTTGCATCCAGTTCAGATTGCCATAAGGACTTCTCCCAGCCACCACTTGTCTCTGCAGATTTGGACACAAATATCTTAGAATCCTTACTTTTTCAGCACCTCCCTCACTGTCTCCAACCTCTGTACAAACTTCTCATTGGTGGGAGAGCGGGTACAGGCCATAGATTAGAAGAAAAGTCTCCTACAGGGGAGGGGAGGAACAGAGGACTACCCGTCTTGAGATTGTGCTACATCTATAGCCTGCACCCCTCAGATTCAAATTACCAGGTAGGTAGGTAGGAGCTTCAGGTGGGTAGGTAGCCAGTGCCCCAGGTAGGTAGATACGCCCTAGTTAGGTAGCTAGACCCCCCATTAGGTTTATAGACCTTAGGTAGGTAGTTTGGTAGGCTCCGGGTAGGTAGGTTGTTAGGCCCAAGGTAGGTAGGTCCTACAGCTATAACCTGTACCCTTGATATTCATATTGTCAGGTAAGTAGAGGCTTCAGGTGGGTAGGAAGCCAGGGCCCAAGGTAGGTTGGTGGTTCTTAGGTAGATAGGTTGGTAGACTCCAGGCAGGTTGGTAGGTAGGCAGTAGTTAAGTCGCAGGTGGGTAGGTAGATCAAAGGTAGGTAGATAGGTTCCAGTTAGGTAGGTAGGATACAGGTAGGTAGGTAGTTCGCCCTTAGGCAGGAAGTAGTTAGGCCCCAGTTATGTTGGCATCCCCCCGGATGATAGACAAGCAGAGCCCAGATAGGCCCCAGGTAAGTGGGTAGGCGGTAGGTAGGCACCAGAAAGCTAGATAGATAGGCCCCAGGTAGCTAGGTAGGTAGGCTGTTGGTAGGCCCCAGATAGCTTGGTAGGTAGGTAGGCTGTAGCTATGCCCCAGGTAGTTAGGTAGGCACCAGGTAGCTATGTAAGTAGGCTATAGGTGGGCCCCAGGTAGGTAGGAAGCTGTAGGGGGGCCCCACGAAGGTAAGTAGGCTAGGACCCATTAGTAAAAAAGAAAAAAATAATTAACTCACCTCTATACCCATTACCACAACACAAGGAGCGACAGGCTCACTTCTCAAATTGGAGTCCGGGTTAGGTGATGTGATGTAATTTTGCCACCTATGCCAGCACAAACGGCTGACACCTGGTAGGCTTAAAGCCTCAGGCCTTAAACCTACTAGCTCAAAGAGCAGAGCAGAGCTTTAACTGTTTGCATTTTCTGAGAATAAGGAGCATGAGCATTCTGAAGCAGGATGTGCTCACTGAGCCCCCTATGCGATGGGCCCTGTAGCAGCCGCTACAGCTGCTACAGTGGTAGTTCCGCCAATGAGTTTAACACAATTGAGGCATTCTTTCTACGATGGCATTTGGTTTAG
>JAODAL010077327.1:0-13308 GCA_025379985.1 Phyllomedusa bahiana | reverse complement strand
TTTTTACCCTTTTATCTTGGGTGCCAGCGTACTAGAGGTGTGGGGGAACTATGTCATTAAAACGGGCAGACTTGAGCAAAGTATCATTCATTTTTAATTTGGAAGTCATGTGTTTTTTATAGCGTTTATAGGTATTCTTTTTCCCACATTAAATTTTAATCCCTGATGAACCCAAAATTTGTTGGGGGGAAACGCTCGGGATGCGGGTTTTAAAAGGGTTTTTACACGATGTAGTAAATTTTTCTTCATTAAACGGAGCCGCTCTTTATCGGGGCGATTACTCACTGGCGGATAGTGTACAGTATGCTGTATCATCTAGGTTGCAGTTAATATATAGGGGTTTGATATTAATATTTTAAATAGTTTTAGTAAAAGTTATGTTTTAACGGGATTATTATTTCAGTGATTATTGGTAAAAACCCTCTGTTATATAGAATTTGTATATTTCTTGGGGGGTGGATTTAAACCCGTCTATCCCGTAGCTCCCGGGCCGGGGGGTAGGGGCTTTATTGCATATTCAAGAATATTTGCTTAGAATAGAGAGAAAATGTCAATTTTTTGTAGAGCTAGGTCCTTGAGGGGGGTTGGCTAACAATGGGCGCAGAGTGCCAGGTTTGGCCTAAAAACATTGCGGTTTGTAAGGACTGGGGGGAAATTTTTAAAGGGATCTGTTGCCCCCTCACCCCTTTTTTTAGCCGCGACTATGGAGATGCAAGTCCCTCTGAGAACTGCCTTGTGGCCGCCATCGGGGAGATTTGACGTAACCATCCATTGTTTGGCAAAATAATTGTTAAGGGCACACAACCTCCTTCTTATGTCGATCTTTTTAGCAAAGACCGTTTAACCGCCAGGGGGCGGGAGCGGGTACGGGGGGGTGTTGGTTTTTGGGTAAGAAAGAGGGGCGCATGGCCGACCAGTTAGGGGGGCCTACATGTGCATAGACACATGCGCAGGGGGGGTTGCCTGAAAGAGTCTAGGCGGGAGTGGGTTTGTGCGGGGGAATAGAAAGTGAAGGATCGGCCCCTTGGGGGGTTGATCCTCCACGGGTCATAAGTCCTGCTTTTGATCTTTTTGCGCAATTCTGTGGATGCCTTATCGAGGTTTGGGGGGGGGTTGCCCGTGGGGAATCCCTATAAGCGGGAAAAAACCCAGATTGAAACCCCCACCCAAAATGAAGCACCCGGGGGGGAGTCTAACGCTGTTTGACTTTGGAAAGAAAGGGGGGTTTGGGAGGTATTGAGAGCATAAACAGTCCCCCCAGTGTCAGGGGGGCCCCCTACAGAGATCCCTGGAGAATAAAAAAGGTCCCAAGGGGTTAGTTCTGATTTAGTCCCGGAAAGGGATGAGCCGAAGGACTATTGTACTCCCCTTTTTCCCGCCCGTTGGGGCGGAGAGGCCACGGGGTGGGTGCCTTAGCAAATTTAAAGGGGAGCCCGGATAAAGTGGGCCCCTAAAAAAGGCTTATCCGCCTTCAAGGAGGTTTTTGCTAGCAAAGACGGCGCTCGTGTTTGAATTCGACCTTTAATTAATGGTAATGAAGTGGCCAGGGTAGGAGCTAAGGGGGAGGAGGGTACGACCAGGAAACAAGAAAATCAGGGCGGGGGGAACACCTAAAAAAATATTTGTCAAAAAAACCCGGGCTAAGAAGCGGGAAATAAGTGGAAATTAACCCAGAAAAGAGAAGGGTTACCAAGTTTTCGGGGGTTGGGGGAGAGGGGGGGGGGTAGAGAGGCCCAAGAGTGCGCCCCTATATGAGCCTAATGCGCCCCCCCCGAAACCCCCCAAACCCCCCCGTCTCAAAACTAGGGCGCCCCTCCCAGCGGCGGAGAGCCCCCCTTTCCACAGAGGGAGAGCCCCGACTCCAAATATGGGGCCCCTGTAAAAAAAATAAGAACTTAAGGATCCTGCAGATGTAAAAAAAACGGGGGTGAACCCCAAATAGGGAACAGTGAATTGGAATGAAACCTAAAGGGAACATCCCAAAGTCAGTAAGTACGTAAGGGTGGCTACAGCCGCACCAGGCCGCCCGCATGGACCTAACCCAATCAAAATTTGGAATGGACCCAACAGGGGAACAACAAAACCCGAAAACCAGTTAGTGGAGAAAAAGCAGGTTAAAAAAAAAAAAAAAAAAAACCCTTTTCATTTTTAAAAGCACATTAACGGTGAGGAGTATGGGTGGTTTTTTCTGCCCCGGCTGGGGTCTCCCCAGCAGAGGTCGCCCCCTTTGGGGTGACTGGCGCAAAACGGTAGAGAGGGAGAGAGAGGACGCCCAAGTCCCAACCAAGAGCTGGGAAAACCGGAATCTGCAGGGGTCACAAAAAGGTAGCATTCCTCGGGGGTCTTGAGGGTGAAACACGGCCGTTTTTTACGGGGAAAAGGGGAAAAGGGAAGTTCCATCGATATGGGTTTTGGCACCCCTTAAGATAGAAAGTAGTGGTGCGGGAGGGCCCTTTTTTAATGGACCCAGAAAGATCCTGGAATAACTGAATCTGCTTGCCCTCTTTTCCCCAGAATACGCCTACCCGACCTTTTTAAAAAGATCTCTCTTTGATGAAAAATCGTGCACGAACAGATGACATCCCTTGGGAGGGGCGAAGACCCCTTTTGGGACGGAGGGGTTGTGGGGTCTGTCCAGCTTGATAGAGTGGGAGGGAGGTTTCCCCAGGCATTTTGAAGATGGTTGTCAAGGCTGATGGGATGTTTCACAGAAAAATGTTTTTTAGGAGCCCCCGCACTCGGGGTTTTTTTGGCACCTTATTTTCGAGGTCCTCCTACGACCCAATCGCGGGGCCCCAAAAGCTTGGGCGGGGAAGAGGGGGGAGGGCGGTGGATATTTGGGTTACGGCATGGCTTTGTCGAGGGCATGCCCTTTCTGTAAATGTCAATGTCTTTTGCCCCCAGGGGTGGATCTCTTTTCTGCAGGGCCCCCTTTACCCCAGAGGGTCAGGGGTTTTTAAGTCAGTTTTCCAGATGTTTTGGGAGTTTTTAAGGGAATCAACCACTGCTGAGGTTTGGTGGAGGTGGAAGGGGCCCGGTTGCGGGTTCCGAAGAATTCAGGGGGGGGCGGGGCGAAGGGAAGGGGGGGCCCCCGAGGAATGCTTTTGAACGGGGGACAGACCTCTTGGGACCATCCCACAACTGTGGGGGGGGAAGGCGACAGTTCCTCCAGGCGCCCTTTTCTGATGGTGCAAATTGGGGGGGCATGCATGCTGGGGGATCCCGAGAAGGGGCCCAAAATGTGGGGGGAGAGGGCGAGGTTGTAGCCCTTGGGTGAGTGCCCTTTGGGGGGCAGCAGGGCCTTTATGGGAACTGAGGGGCCGTTGCACTCTAAGGGGGCCCCGGTGCTTCAGGAAGGGGGACTTAAAGTCCCAAGGGTGTTTCGCCAGGGGACACCAGGGTGCCGGGCCTGCGCTGTCCAATCTTTTTGGGGGAAGGGCTGCAGGCAAATCCGTTGTGAGGGGAGACCCCCGGGCTTTGGAGAAATGGGGGGGTTGCCAGCCTAGGGAGGGAATGCTGCGTGGCGTGGGCTAGGTGAGAGCCCGGCCTATGGTCCTGCAGCCCCCGTGAGGGTTGACGGAACGTGGGGGCGGCCCCGTGGAGCAGGGGACGGGCCTGTGATTTCCCGGGTTGTCGCTCGCCCATCGGGGGGCCGCGGGGAGCGAGATGACTCGCGGGGCTCACTCCCCCGCCGGATTAAGGGTGCTGAGTGGCCGTAGCACCCGCTCCCTGGCCGGGTGCGCTAATGGCGGCGGCTGTGCGGCGTGGCGGGAGTGGAGGGGGGGCCTGTGATAGGGGAATTACCCGGTCCACCGGAGCTGCCGATGACAGGGCGTCCCCGATTCCAGCGGGGGCCCCTCGCCCTTTCTAAGCCCTTTTGGGTTCGGCCGGTGTGCGCCCACCTCCTTTTCTTGAGGGGCCCGGCAGGGAAAGATGGCGCCCGGGTTTTCAGCCCCGCTGCGCTTCACCGGCCTCTGGTAAAAGGAAAACGTCCCGTCCGGTCCGGGGTGGGGGGGAAGATTTACAGCAGGGGCTCTTCAGAGGTTGGGGTTTTTTTTTTCCCCTTTGGGGGAGCTTCCAGCGGTTTGTAGCTTCAAAGGCGCCCGGCAGGGAGCTCACCAAAAAAGTCCATCCACTGAGCTCCCAGCCACGCCCCTTTGGCGTTTTTTATCATTTTTTTTGGATGCTTTTTTTGTGCAACAATGTATAGCATTAACTGCTGTGCCTTCCTGCACAAAAAATGCACAAAAGACCGCCTACTGGGCTCCTTAAAGGGAATGTGTCATCAAAAAATTACTTATTGTTTACCTCCCATTTTTATGTTAAACACATTTTTTAGGAATTTTTGGTTGTGTTTTTTTTAATTTTCCATGTCACGTTCAATATTTTTTAAATAATTCTTAAGTCCTGCATTTCACTTTGGCCACTTAGCCTAATAATCGTCTGACACTTCTGTTTGTTTAGAGCTTTCAGCAGTCTGCTCATTATCAAAAGCAGGAAAGGAACCACTGTGTAAATAACACAGAATCCACCAGACACAAAAGGAGGTGTCACAGTCCCCCTCCCCCCTTTCCTTCACTGTAAACTCCCCTATACAGTCTAGGGACTAATCTTTTTAAGCAGTGCAAGCAGGAATGTCTTCCCCACAATCATATATAGACGGCCGAATAGAGAAATCTACAATCCGGAAAAAAAAAGACTGAGAGGAAAAGAATATGGATCAGGGGCTTGATTTAGTAAGTAAAAAAAAAAAATTGGCGACAGATTCAATTTAACCTAGGCTAAGCAAGAATTTAAATGCACAAAATACAATTTCTACTGAATCTTTCCCCACACCACAGTATATAAATCTGCTCGGCTATTGATGTTCTATAACATACGGCTGGCGGATCAAATAGCTTGTTCAATGTGACAGGTTCCCTTCAACAACACTAGGAGCCTTCAAGGTCCCATTAGTTTACAGTTAGGCCAGGTTCACATGGCATATAGTGGCGCATACCTGTGCACGCCACTATCCACCTGCTGTCTGAACGTACGCTCTGGCCCGGCAGCCTATCGCTGTCCCTTTCCCCAGCGTGTTAGTACCCAAGAGAAGTGACATGTTACTCCTTTTTACAGGTGGGGAATACGCCGGAAAATCATAGCACTCTGAGTCTTATGATTTTATCTTATTTGCGGTGCGTACTTGCGCACTAAAGTATGCCCCACAAATACATCATCTGAACATACCCTCAGAAGTGTCATTGCCATTCTTGGTCTGTGAGCATTGATGGTAAGAGTTTAGCATCATCCACTGGTTTGTTTTGGATCTAAATGTAAGATTTGATCGAGATCTAGAAGAGGAGAATATTTTTTTTTTATGTATTTGGACTGTGAAATAAAATTGGATGGTACAGGAAATACTGGTTCATCAAAGAACTTGTATTTTTTATTCAGAAGGGCAGAGATCCACTGCACTGGGTGTTTTTTTTGTTTGTTTTTTTACAGAACAGGTTTCTAATAGAAAGTCAGTGCTTCTTGACATTAAACTTGGAATGGACAAATCATTGTGTAAAAATACAGTACAAATGACATTATATATATATATTTAGCATTTTCTTTTCAGTTGTTATTCCCAACCAGTCGTGAGGCCAGCTTACCTCTTCAGCAATCATTCCACCATTGCCTTGTTAACAATCCTTAATTACCATGTAAACTATGGACAAGATTTTAATTTTAAAAATATAAACATTTTTGTAGGTCTCAAACGCTGCTCTGTTCGTCATTCACCTATAATCAACATGTCCTGATGACATAACATAAGAAGAATCGCATCAGCCTTCCCTTAGCTGACGCGTTTCTGATCCATGAGGGTCAGATGTGTCAAAAACATATTAGCGAAAGTAAAGTTCAAATGATTCCTTCTATGTTCAGACTGTTGGGTATTTGTGACTCTGGACTCTGTCAAACTGTGGACTTTCCTTTAATGTGTGGAATAAGAATGTGTTTTCATGGATCTCAAGTCCTGGCCTATTCACCTGGTAATTGAGTAATGTTATTGCTGATAATAAAATTAGAGACATAAACAAAAGTTGGAAAAGAATGACATTAGACATGAAACTTTAGTTAAAGAAATAAAAACATACCAATACCCCCTGTTCTTGTGCACTATATCCACCTCTGTCATTGTACAACAGCCAGTACACAATGGTCCATGTCATCTTTTGCCTGCTTCTTTATATCTCTCTGCTGTGCCATCTCGGTGTCCTTGGTTCAACCTAAAAACTTAGATTCAACCTACGCACTTAGAAAAAATGTATTAGATAAAGTGCTTTATAAAATATCAAAAACAATACATGAATCTCACACTAGGGGGAGCTCAAAGCCTAATGTCAAAGAAAGTCACACTGTACAAGGAAAAACATTAAAATGTTAAAGGGGTGTTCTGGGGCCTATTAATGCTCGTTTGCCCATTGGGGTATGAGTAAAAATAGAAGGCCAGGCTCCAATGCCATGACATGACCAAGATCCTGGTGTGAAACTCCTGTTTGTGTGACATCCTGTGCAATGAACACCTGGTTATCTTCCCCTCCCTGATATACAGTATGTCACACATGACATGCCTTATCTCCATTGCTCCCTGGCTCTCCCCTTTCCAACCCTTTGTCAACAGGGATTATGTTTCACTTGCTAGGCAGCAGCTCTAGTGAATAATAGAACAGTGGAGTAGGTAAAAGAGCTTTGTTGCGTGTAAAAACAGTGAGCAATCAGCACTATTTTACATGTTGTAATAGAAGGGCATGCAGACCACTGTAAATAGAGGTAAAATCTGTAAGAGTAGAGCAGGGGTATCGCTGGCCAGTTTTATTGGGGATTTTCTCCCAGATGACACTGACGCTGCCCCGAACCAGCAATTTGCCCACAGAGCAATTTGCAGGTGTTTCACTGGACCAGGCCGCTGGAGTGGGCCTATTGGGCCGAACTTTTTTCACCAGTATGCGCATACGTTTGAAAGCCACCATGAAGCAGGGAGCAAAAGTTCCCTGCCCCGCATAGTGCTCTGTTTGGTTGCAAGCAGACTTGTGGCCTAACGGAGTATATGGCATAGTCGGCGTGATGTAATGACATTAAACCTCATGTGTTAGAAGTAGTTTTACTATGCAGGTGCCGTGATAAAGACACAACACCTGTGCAAGATCTGAGGAGGCAATTGATCCACAGAGAAACGGGGAGAGGTGAGTGCTATTTTATTTTTAATCAGGGCCTCGTATACCTAGCAACCTACTTCGGCACCTATAGACCTACCAACCTACTGTGGCGTCATATTTACCTACCTTCTTGGGAGGCACTATATACCTTTCTACTTTGTAAAAGTGCCTATATATCTACCTGCTTACAGGGGGTCCTATATATCTACATACCTACTGGGTAACCTATTTATCTACTTTCTCACTGGGCTGGCCTATAAGGTCTATAGGCCAACGTAGTGAGTAGTTAGTCTGCCTACGTGTGTGTGTGTGTGGGGGGGGGGGGGACTATATAAACTACCTACAAAGAGCCATATATATGTGTCTACCTACTGAGGGGCAGATATACCTACAAATGGTACCAATACTCCTAGGTATCTACTAATGGGACCTACATACCTACTACCAGGGACTTAAATACCTACCTCCTGGGAACTATATACCTACCTACTGAGGAGTCCTATAAACCTACCTACCGAGAAGACCTTTTATACCTACCTACTGGGGGGGGGGGCTATATAGGAATGATAGGTGACTCCCAGGCCCTCACTATCATAGGAAAGCAGGTTGCTGTGAGGAATGGGGCGTCGCCATACTTTCCTGTATAGGCCCCCAGTATGTAGTTAGGAATATAGATGCTGGAAAAGTGAGGATTCTAAAATCTTTCTGTGGTAAATTCTGCAGTGACGAATCATCGCAAGGAGAAGTCATCATGGCGGTCTGGGCCGCATGGAGAAGATAAAGAAAAGTGAATGACTCCCATCATAGAAGACGTCACTTGTGAGTCGCTGGATGTAACAATAATGTAATCACATATATGTCTGCAGAGCTGATAATCACATGTGGTGGTTGCATGTACTCCTGGTCTGGCAGTATTATTTGGTCATTAGGTAGTAGTATTACAGAGTTTTGGTAATGTGGGATTATTATTTTTTTTTTTTAGGAAAAATCATACATATGGTATATTTGCTCCATGTATTGGTGTGTTATTTAGTAACTGTATGACTGTTATTTATAAGGTATTACACTTTCATACATAGATGAGTGTTTTCGAGAAAGCAAATTTGTCAGTGCTGACTTTCATTATTATTATTATTATTATTTATTTTAAAGCGCCATTGATTCCAGGGCGCTGTACATTCGAGGGGGTTACATAAATAACATAAGTCAAACGAGTACAGTGATAAGGGATAATGACAATTGGCACGACAGAGGGAGAGAGGACCCTACCCGCGAGGGCTTATAATCTACAAGGAGGGGGAAAGAGACATGAGGTGAGGGGCAGACAAGTCTGTGGAGGAAGAAGTGACAAGATTAATGAAGGTTATAGGCAAGCCTGAAGAAATGGGTTTTCAGGTTGCTTTTGAAGCTGGTGAAAGTGGAGGAGAGTCTGATGTGTTGGGTCAGTGAGTTCCAGAGTGTGAGTGAAGCACGGGAGAAGTGTGGAGACGGTTGTGTGAGGAGTTGATAAGGGGAGAGCAGAGGAGAAGGCCCTGTGAAGAGCGGAGAGTGCGTGAGGGGAGATATTTGGAAATTAGGGCAGAGATGTATGGAGGGAAGAGTTCATGGAGAGCCTTGTAGGTCATGGTTAGTAGCTTGAAATGAATTCGCTGGGCAATGGGAAGCCAGTGAAGGGATTGGCAGAGGGGAGAGTGTCAGAGGAGTAGCGAGGAGAGAGGTGGATAAGACGGGCAGCAGAGTTAAGGATGGATTGGAGGGGAGCGAGGGTGCTAGCTGGGAGGCCACAGAGAAGGATGTTGCAGTAGTCTAGGCGGGAGATGACAAGGGCATGGACCAGCATTTTTGTAGTGTCGTAGTTGAGAAATGAGCGGATGCGAGAGATGTTTTTCAGGTGGAGGCGGCAGGCACAGGTGAGGGTTTGGATGTGTGATTTGAAAGATAGAGCAGAGTCTAGGATTACCCCAAGGCAGCGGACTTGTGGGACCGGTGAGGGGTGTAGAGCCGTTGAACTTTGTAATAGAGAGATCAGGGGCAGCGGTAGAGTTGGAACGGTGGAAAGATGATGAGTTCTGTTTTTTCCACTTTTTATTTTTAGGAGACGTGATGAGAAGAAGGAGGAGATGGAGGGATCCGGGAGAGAAGAGAGGTGACATCTGGGCCGGAGATCTAGAGTTGGGTATCATCAGCATACAGGTGGTAATGAAAGCCATGTGAGGCTATGAGCTGACCGGGGCCAAGAGTGTAGATAGAGAAGAGTAGGGGGACCCAGGACTGACCCTTGGGGACACCAACAGAGAGAGGCCGGGGGGGGGAGTGGAGCAAGAATGAGAGACGCTGAAAGTCCGAGGTACGAGGAGATCCAGAAAAGAGCCAAGTCTGTGATGCCGAGGGAGGAGAGGATTTGTAGCAGGAGGGAATGGTCGACAGTGTCAAAGGCAGAGGACAGGTCTAAGAGGAGGAGCACAGAGTAGTGGCATGAGGCTTTAGTACTGCTGAGGTGATAGTTTCTATGTGGAATACGTGTAAAATTGATGACAGGACCATATGTTTTTTTTTCTCTGTAAAAATATATGCCTCAGTTCACAATGTGGCATGAAAAATGTTTTGAGAATCCAGCTCTGCGGAGCAAGACGTATTATAGAGGGCCCGCATCCCGGATGTTTTAGGTCCCTAGCAACATCCTTGGTGTAGACGTAGTGATTATCAGGATCATCTAGGAACAGTAGAACTGATATGCCAGAGTGACATGAATGCTAAAGGTTTGTAAACTGTAGTGTACAAGGCTACAGAGCTCTACAGGGGTAAAACCTGGCAGTAAGTAATGTAAAAAAGCTCCCATCTTTGAGATCACAAACACAGCAGGTAGTGACATAACCAGCTGGACCGCTGCAAAGCCTGTAAGTGCAGAAAGAGGAGGCCAATAACTAGGGAAGCTTTTGTTCAAAAGCAGGAGATAAGATTTGCTCTCAACTCCAAAGCGAAGCAAAATCAGAACAGCAATGTACTTGATAATAGTCTTTTGACCTTTGTCTACATGTTTAAATGGGTGTTGTGAAATCTATTCATGCTTGTTGGTCCATCAGGGTATGAGTAAAAATTTAAGATATACCTCATACTTACCTCCCGGATGGTCTTCTTCACTCCTGGATAATAGTATCATGTATACTGTACAGTAAATTCCATAAATCATTGTGTGCTATGTGTAAGTCACTCACCAAGAATCATCTTTAATAACTGAGGCCAGATAAGGGCACATTATAACAAAAAGGAGTTGTAGCTAAAGAAAGCAACAATTTGAGTTATTACCCTGGGAACCAAGAAACACCAAGTCAGCAGAGCAAAAGGTAAGTGTAGAAATAAAGTTATTACCTAGAACACCAACTGGACATCTTACAAAAAAAAAGTTTTATAAAACTGCATGATATATCATCCTACTACTTGGCCTATATTATAATCAAATTACATGTTTACATACAATATGCAGAAAGAAATACAGGCTCACCCTTGGTAGGCTTCTCTTATGGACTGCTTCCAACTTGTAAAACGTGTTGCTTCGTATCTGCAGCTCGGATCACCCGCTGGCTAATTTGGTATGCACACATCACTTAGGAAACTCTACAATCCAGCGCTCATGTAAAAAGCAAACTGTGTTTCAATAAAATACTGGTTACAGGAACATAAAACGTAGTTAATTACTGTCACACGCACTTACGCGTTTCAAGCCTATGCGGCTCTTGCTCACAGCTATTCTTTGTGACATTACCCACAGATTAAAAACATGTATTAGCCAATTGTTGAGAACTTTCAGCTACTATTTTGCATCCGGTCTGGTTTAAAGTGGCCCAACCTGCATGAGCTTGCCTGGGGGATCATGGAGTTCCCTACATATTTACATAGTATGGTCAAAAAGACATACAAGGGAAATAAGTGTTGAAAACGTCACTAGTTTTTTAAATAAATATATTTCTAAAGATGCTATTTACGTGAAATTTTCACCAGATGTTGGTAACAACCCATGTAATCCACAAAGGCAAAGAAATCAAATCATATAGTTCCATAAATTAAATTGTGTAATAATGAGAAATGATACTGGGAAAAAGTATTGAACACCTGAAGAAAAAGATATGCAAAAAACCATGGAAAGTCATGACACCAGCTGAAATCTATTAATAATTAGAAAGCAATCCTGCCATAAAAAGGTGTCTCGTTTACCATGGTGCCACACAAGAAACAGTGAGCTGTCTCAAGAACGTCACAACCTCATTGTTGCAAAACATTCTGATGGTTACAGAAGAATCTCTAAACTACTGAAGGTTCCGGTGAGTACATTTGATGCCATAATCCGGAAATGGAAATAACATAATTTCACCATAAACCAGCCATGACTAGGTGCTCCCCGCAAGAGAGACCTAGGAATGAAAATAATTATCCAGAGTTGTCCAGGAGCCAAGGATCACCTGTGGTGAGCTACAGAAAGACCTGAAATCAGCAGGTACAATTGTTACAAAGAAAACAATAAGTAATGAACTCAACCTCCATGACATGCATGCATGCTCACCACACAGGATTCCATTGCTGACCAAAAAGCATGTGCAAGTGTGTTTAGAGTTTAAAGCTTGTGAAGCTGGTAGAATATTGTCTGGTCAGATAAGACCAAAATTGAACTGTTTGGATGTCTAAATACTATAACGGCTGGAGTAGTGGATCCTCTGGACCACCGCAAGCGGTGGTAACGGCCGTGCTAAGGAGCGGGGTCTAAGTAGGTCCCGGTTTTCACCAGAGCCCGCCGCAAAGCGGGATGGACTTGCTGCGGCGGTAGTCCTACCAGGTCGCTATCCCTAGCGCGACTAGCCTGCGGTGGCAGCCGAGGTGCAGCGAGGTACCGAATTGTAACACCAAACTCGTAGTCGTGGACGGGCAAACAGGTCAGGGCAGGCGGCAAAGGTTCGTGGTCAAGAGACGTAGGCGAAGGGTCAGCAACATAGAAGACACTAGGACGCACAGTGGAACGCTTTCTCTAAAGGCAAGGGCACAATAGATCCGGCGGGGAAAGTGCTGGGGTGGTAACAATATATAGGACCAGCGGGCGGCAGTTAACCAATTACCGGCGCACTGGCCCTTTAAATCTGGAATAGCTGCCACGCGGGGGGGACGGGAGCGCG
The DNA here is from genome assembly GCA_025379985.1 of Phyllomedusa bahiana. NCBI lineage: Eukaryota > Metazoa > Chordata > Amphibia > Anura > Hylidae > Phyllomedusa > Phyllomedusa bahiana. The sequence continues at coordinate 959 of JAODAL010077327.1, read as the reverse complement.
CGCAGCTGCCGGCAGAGTGCCGCGCGGAGACAGGAGCACGGCTGGGTAAGTGCTGGCTCTCAGGGAAGCGAGTGCGTCCTCGGACCTATCACCACGCGGCGCCACTCGTCCCTGGTGCGGGGAGAGGGGGGGGGGGGACGAGGGGACAAGGGTGCGCCCGCAGCCAACCCTGCGGGCAGCGGGGCCACCCGTGACAAATAGACACCATGTTTGAAGGCCATGAGGTACTGCCTATCACCCCAAAAAAAACATACCAAGAGTGAAGGTTGGAGGTGGGTTCCTCATGGTGTGGGGTTGTATTTTAGCATATGGCACTGGCAAACTTCATATAAATGCAGGGACAAATGTTACGTTCTGATAAAAAAACTGCTGCCACTACCAGGGATGATGAAGATGAAACGAGGGGGGGACACTTCAGCAAGAAAAATGATCCCAAAACACAGCCAAGGGAAATCTCAATTTGTTTCCAAAAGAAAAAAAAGCTGCTGAATGGTCCAGCCCGTCACATGACCCAAACCAATAGAAAATTTTGGAAGAAATAAAGCTCAGGGGGCGTAGAAGGGGCCAATGGGAAACCCTTTAGGATTTGAAACTGTGTAAAAAAGGGGGCCAAAATCCCAATTGGCACTGTTTTTTCGACAGTTTTTCCTACGGAGGCGCTTTTAAGCTTTCAACACCAACAAAGGTTTTGTGATTATTAAATACATTTTGGTAAGGGTGCTCAATACTTTTTCCCTGAGTAATTTTATCTTTATTACACATGACTTCATTTATGGACATCTATATTTCGATTTCTTTGCCTGTGTGGATTGGATGGGTTGTTATCGACATCTGGTGAGAATTTCATGCTAATAGCACTTTTAGAAATATATTTACTTAGAAAATTGATGACGGATTCAATACTTACTTCATCCGCTGTATGTCCATTCAGTTCAATACAGAGATGGGAAAATTGTGGA
>JAODAL010077326.1:0-13308 GCA_025379985.1 Phyllomedusa bahiana | reverse complement strand
ATTTTAAACAAAGTGTGTCCGGCCCCCCTGGATAGTGAAAGGGACTGAAACACGGACCCAGACATGCATTTAAGAAACGCCGTGTGAACATCCCCTAAGGCTGCGTCCACACGGTCCGATTCTGATGAAAGAATCCGTCCGGTATTTTAAAACATCTTGAGGGGTTTTTTGGGGGGCGGTTTTGCCCATGGTTGGGTTTTCCCCCCCCCCCTCGCCAATGTGTACTGCCCAAAAAAAACCGGGCGGAAGAATGAACATGTTCCAAGTTTTTCAGCCCGCCAGCGGTGCAAAAATCCCTCCGGCAGAAAATCCATTCAGTATTCAGTTACCTGAAGTGCTTGGAAAGTGAGCAATCAAGTTCTGCGGTTATAATCCACACGACTTCAAACACAGTAATTGGTTACGTACTTGAAAAACACTTTCCAAAAAATTTAGACAAAAAAAAGAGTTGTATATTAAAGGATTTTAAAATTGGAGCGAGTTCAAACTGCACCAAAAACTGGGTGAAACTCCCTTTGGTGGTTCTTGGTTATTTGCGGGGTGAAATTTAGGGGCGTGTGGAAGGGGGGGGGGGGGGGCCCCCCAAAACTTGGCGTTTAGCCATGTAAAGGGCCCTGTCCTTTTTCCCCCCGCGGGGGTTTTCGGGCAGGGAGGGAGGGCTAATCCATAGTTCTCTTTGAGAACTGTGGATTCCCGTTTTTGAGGGGGAGTTTTCCAGCCGCTTTTGCGCACCCCGGCGGCGTAATTAGGCCGAAATACTTAAATTTTTTAAGCCTTTTGGAAATAGCCTTAGGGTGTTTTCACATGGTGCATTTTTGGTGCGTTTTTTGACTGCGTTTTTTTGAAAGTAATGTACAGTATTAATTGCTTCCCTCTTCCTCACAAAAAAAACATTGGAAAAAACACATCAAAATACGCCCCCATGTGAAAGCACCCTAAGATCGGGAAAATCCATTAGTCACCAATCAGTGGCCCTTCTGCGTTGCAGACTAAACTCTCGTAGTTTATGATTTACTTTTGGGCTATAGGTAATGTTTTGCAAATCAAGGCCTTCCATGTGTTTGAAAACACTACAAACTTCAGCAGTTTATGGTCTCCCTTCAAAGATCCTGGACCATAAGTCACCAATTCAGTGGCCTTCTGCCGTTTGCCAGGACTCAACTCTCATTTAGTTTTATGATTTACTTTTATGGCTATAGGTAAATTCTCCCAAAGCATTAATGCCTTCAGCTGTTGAAACATCAAAACTTTCAGCAGGGTTTGTGGTATCCCTTAAAGATCTGGATCCATAGTCACAATCAGTGGCCCCTTCTGCCGTTGCAAGGACTCAATCTCAGTAGTTTTAAAATTAATTTTGTGGTATAGGAAAATGATTTGCAACATTGCCTCCAGCTGTTGAAACACTACAACTCTCAGCAGTTTATGGTCCCCCTTCAAAAGATCTGGATCATAGTCACAATCAGGGGGCTTTTCCCCTTGCAAGACTACAACTTCAGTTGTTTTAGATTCTTTTGTGGCTTTTGGTAAATGATTGCAAATCAATGGCTTCAGTGTTGAAACCCTAAAACTCTCAGCAGTTTAGGTTTCTCCCCTTCAAAAGTTCTGGATCCATATTTCACCAAATCAGTGGCCCTTCTGCGTTGCAAGACTACAAACTCTCAGTAGTTTATAGATTACTTTTTGGCTATAGGTAAATGATGCAAACCCAATGGCTTCCAGCTGTTGGAAACATACAAACTCTCAGCAGTTTATGGTCTCCCTTCAAAGATCTGGATCCATAGTCACCAATCAGTGGCCCTTCTGCCCTTGCAAGACTACAACTCTCAGTAGTTTATAGATTACTTTTGTGGCTATAGGTAAATGATTGCAAATCATTGGCCTTCCAGCTGTTGAAACACTACAACTCTCAGCAGTTTATGGTCTCCCTTCAAAGATCTGGATCCATAGTCACCAATCAGTGGCCCTTCTGCCGTTGCAAGACTACAACTCTCAGTAGTTTATAGATTACTTTTATGGCTATAGGTAAATGATTGCAAAATCAATGGCCTTCCAGCTGTTTAAAAACACTACAACTCTCAGCAGTTATGGTCTCCCTTCAAAGATCTGGATCCATGGTCACCAATCAGTGGCCCTTCTGCCGTTGCAAGGACTACAACTCTCAGCAGTTTATGGGTTCTTTTAAAAGCTCCAGGTAAGTGGTCACCAAACAATGGGCAGCTTTTCAAGATTATGTTTATGGGCTGATCCTGATCAAGGGTTGCTCTAGCGGTTGCGCACCACAACTCCCAGTAAGCCCTGACAGCCTGCAGTGTCTCATAGTATCATAGTGCCTGGGCCGTCCATGGCCCGGATGCTGGGCTCGTTACTCTGTTCCAGCGCCTTCCTCTGGACAGCGGGCCGGGCTCTCATCATGAAAGCTTTGTTTTGTTCCATTCGACACAACACCGCCTTCAGCAACAGCAGCAATTCCATCTAAATATGCTTATTAGCCGATCTCTCGGGGGGGATTCTTATGTTAAAAGCCAGAGAGAGAGCTCAGCTGTTTGACATTTTCCCACAAATATGTAAATTTGCTGCAAGGTTAACGCAGCCTTTTAACCTCCAGATCCAACGCCGACTAATAATGACAGGGATTTCTGGAACTTGTCCGCGAGGGGGAGGGGGGAACTTTTAACAAGAATTGCAATGTCAGAAAAAGTTTACCCTTAATTTAGAAGATTTACAAAGACGTATTGTGGAAACAAACACAAGGAAGTGATGGAGCTTCAGAGCAGAAAGCGAAGCGCAGCCGCACGACACCGCCCAGCACATGGAAGGCGAGCACATCCCTGCACTGACCAGATTAACACTGGGAAGATACAAGTCATACTGATGATATGCAGAGCTGGAGCTGGACATCTCTACACCCGAGGATAAGATTACGTGTGGCGCCCCCATATACACCCACCTAAACCCGCTATACCACACAAATACAGCAGTACCATTATACAATACATATACACTGCTATACCACACACATACCACATACAGCGAAACCATTAATTACACCCACCTAAAAAAACCGCATATCCACCACTTTACAGCAGTACTATTATACAATACATATACATCGCTATACCACACACATACCACATACAGCGATACCATTATACATATACACCCACCTAAAACCGCTATACCACACACATACATACAGCAGTAACATTATACAAATACACCCACCTAAACCTGCTATACCACACACACACCACATACAGCAGTACCATTATACATATACACCCACCTAAAACTGCCATATCACACACATACACATACACCCAGTACCATTATACATATAAAACCCACTAAAAACGCTTTACACACAAAAATACCACATACAGCATAACCCATTATAAAATATACACCCACCTAAACCCGCTATCCCACACACATACCACATACAGCAGTACCATTAACAAATACATATAATACCCCCATACCACACACTTTACACTATACAGCATACCATTTATACATATACACCCACCTAAAACCGCTATACCACACACATACAGCAGTAACATTATACAAATACACCCACCTAAAACCTGCTTTAACCACCCCACATCACCATAACCCCTTATACATTATACATTTACACCCACCTAAAACCCCGCTTTCCCACCACAACACTAAAACACGTCCAATAACATTACCCACCTTACCAATACAGCAGTACATTATACATATACACCCACCTAAAACTGCCATATCACACACATACACATACAGCAGTACCATTATACAATACATATCAGCCCCAAAAAACCCGCTATACCACCCCCCTCCCCACATACAGAGTCCCCTTTTTCTTATACCCCCCACCAAAAACCGCTTTTTCCCCAACAATTTTCCCCACTTTACGCGTACATTATAAATATACACCCCCTTTAATCCCGCTTATCCCACAACATACCACATACAGCAGTCCATTATAATATACACCCCCTAAACCCCCGCTATCCCAAAATAACCTTATCCCAGTACATTATAATTTTACACCCACCAAAAAAAACCCCTTTTTGTGGTTCCAGTAGTATGCTTGTGAAAAGAGGTCTATCTGGCCCGGCTTTTAGTGGAAAGCAGTCTGGAGAGGGTGGGGGACTGTCCCCGGTTTTATCCAGGGCTGGTTTTGCCGGCCCTTTCTAAAGGCAAAAGGGGTTAAGGAATCTGGGGTGTGGTTCCCAGTCAGAAAGTTTTTCTGGCTGTGGAAGAGGTGGAAAGTCTATGCTCGAGCCTACAGTCTGACATATGTTAGTTCCCCTGTTCTGGATGGGGAATGAACCCAGGAACTATTTTCGGATCAGAGACTAAGACTGCTTTTTAAAAAAAACAGGGGGGCCTCCCCCTTTATATGTGATAGGGAAAGCATGTGGTTAAACCGGGGTCTCCTTTTATATGGTTTGGAGCATGCTGGGTATCCCTGGGGATCCCCGGGGTATATAGTGATATGGAGCATGCTGGTAAAAACCTGGGGATCTCCTGAAAAATAGGATAGGGGGCATGTGGTAAAACCTGGGGACTCCTGAATAGTGTTTGGGTCTTTGTGGTAAAACCCTTTGGGGTTTCCCCGGGATTTAGTGATTGGGAAATGCGGGTAAAAACCTGGGGCTTTCCTGTATAAAAGTGATATGGGCATGCGGGGTATAACTGGGGATCTCCTGTATATAGTGATAGGGGGCCCATGTGTTTTAAACCTGCGCCTCTCCTGTTTTTATAGTGTTATGGAGCATGCGGGGGGGTTTTAACCGGGGGAATCTCTGTATAGGTATATGGAGCATCCCGGTATAACCGGGGGGTTTCCCCTGTATATAGGGGATAGGGGAACATGCGGGTAAAAACGCTGGGGATTCCTGATTTTGGTGTTATGGAGCATGTTTGGGAAAACCCTGGGGCCCTTCCTTTGTTTTATATTTGATATGGGTTGATGGTATAAGTGGGGCCCCTCCTATATATGGGTGATTTGGAGCGGGGGGGTAAAACCCTTGGGCCCTTCTCCGGGTTTATAGTGATATGGAGCATGCGGGTTTAAAAACCGGGGGGAATCTTTGTATATAGTGTTTAGGGGCATGCTGGTTTTAACCGGGGGTCCCCTTGTATATAGTAAATATGGGGGGCATCCCGGGTTTATAACCGGGGGAATCCCCGGGTTATTATGATATGGAGCATGCTGCTATAACCGGCGCCTCCCCCTGAAAATAGTGATATGGAGCATGTTTGGGGATAACCTGGGGATCCTGTTTATTTGTATATGGAGCATGCTGGTATAACCTGGGGTTCTCCTGTATTTAGTGATATGGAGCTTTGTGGTAAAAACCGGGGGGAAATCTCCGTTTTTAGTTTTTAGGGGGAGCATGTTTGGTATAACCGGGGGGAATCCTGTGTATGTGATATGGGGGCATCCCCTGCTTAACCCTGGGGCCCTCTCCTTTTATATTTTGTAGGGGAAAAGCATGCGGGGGTATAACCGGGGATCTCCCCGGAAATATAGTGTTATGGAGCATGTGTTAAACCTTTGGGGATCTTGTATTTTTGTGATTTGGGCTTTCGGGTTTAAAACCTGGGGTTCCCTGTTTTTGGGTTATGGCGCATGCGGGGATAACCGGGGGCCTTCCTGTATATAGTGATATGGAGGTCCCGGTATACCCTGGGGTTCTCCTGTTTTTTGTGATAGGGGGCTGCTGGTAAAAACCTGGGGTTTCCCCTGTATATGTGATAGGGGGAAGCCATGCGGGTTTTAAACCTGGGCCTTTTTTTTGTATTTTTAGGATAGGAGCATGGGGTTAAAACCTGGGGACCCTCCTGTATAAAAGTGTATGGAGAATGCTGGTTTATAACCGGGGGAACTCCTTTTTTATTTTGGGGATATGGAGAAATGTGGTATAACCGGGGGATTCCTGTATATAGTGATTTGGAGCATGTTTGGGTTTTAACCCTGGGGTTTCCTGTGTATAGTGATATGGAGCATGGGCTATAACCTCCCGCCTCTCCCCGGTTTTTATTAGTGTATGGAGCATGCTGGTAAAAACTGGGGGGACCCTTTTGTATATAGGGGTTTATGGAGCATGGGGTATAACCGGGGGAATCCCCCTGTATATAGTGTATGGAGCTGGGGTTTTAACCTGGGGCCTCTCCTGTATATATTTGATATGGAGTTTTGCTGGTAAAACCTGGGGATCCCCTTTTATATAGGGTTAGGGGTTTTTTGTGGGTAAACCCTGGGGATCCCCTGTATTTAGTGTTAGGGGAGCTGGGGTATAACCTTTGGGGTTTCCCTGAAATTTGTGAAGGGGCCCCTTTTGTGGTATAACCGGGGGCCTTTCGGGATTTTAGGATATGAGGGGGGCCCATTTTATAACCTGGGGATTTCCTGTATATAGTGATAGGGAAAGTTGCGGTAAAACCCGGGGTTCTCCTGTATTTAGGGGGAAATGGGGGCATGCGGGTTTTTAAACCCGGGGGCCAACCCTGTATTTAGTGTTATGGGCATGCTGGTTTTCCCTGGGGATCTTCTGTATAAAATGTTAGGGGACCCATGCGGGGAAAAAAAAGGGGGGATCTCCTGTTTTCAGCGATATGGAGCTTCCCGGGTTTAAATTTACCGGGGGATTCCTTTTATATAGTGATATGGAGCATGCTGGAAAAACCGGGGGGAAATCTCCTGTTTATAGTGATTTTCGGCATGCTGGAAAAAAACCCTGGGGGATCTCCTTTTATATATTTGATAGGGAGCATGTTTGGTATAACCGGGGGTTCCTGTTTTATAGTGATTGGGCATGTTGGTATAACCTGGGGTTTTTCCCTGTTTTTATAGTGTATCGTGCATGCTGGAAAAACCCCTGGAGATCTCCTTTTTAAAATTTATTGATTTGGGCACGTTGGTAAAACCCGGGCCTTTCCTTTTATAAAAGTGATATGGGCTTGGGGGTTAAAATCCGGGGCCCTTTCTCCTTTTATATGTGATATGGGGTATAGGGGTATAAAGGGGCCCTACGGTATATAGTGATATGGAGCATGCTGGTAAAACCTGGGGATCCCCTTTGTATTTTTGGGGATAGGGTTTTTTGGCATGCGGGGTTAAAAGGGGGGGGAAATCCCCTGAAAATATTTGATTGGGGCATGTGGTAAAAACCTTTGGGGTTTTAATTGTATATTTTACAGTTGGTATACGGGGATATCTTTTTGTTTGTGGGCCCCAGTTTGGCCATTCATACCCTGCTGTTACATATGGTGGATGATTAGATTCTGACCTGTAGTGGGGGGGACCCTTGTTTAGCTTCAAAAACGCGGGGTGTCATCATAATGCAAATATCTCCCCAGATATGGGGGAAAATTTCCTAGCCCCCAAGTAGAAAGTGACCCGCCATTAGGGCTCTTTAAAAGCCCCCTTCCTCCCGGGACTAGCTTTTTTAAGCAGATAATGGAGCTTTCTCAGAACCATATCCTGGTATTTCTGTCACCGTCCTGCCCATCTTCCGTTTTTAAGGAAAAATCACTTTTCAAACAACTTTTTTGCAGGATTTATCAGCAGCAGCCTCCTTGTTACAACACTCTGGAATTTGGGGAGGTGAGGACCGTACCGAGACGTGGAGTAATATGAGGGCTTCTCTGTAAAGTAGACACAACGTGAGCCACAGCTATATCATCAAAACAGCACTGACCCCTCCATGCCTATAGGGGATATGTGTCACAGTAACATCCACACCATGCCACCTCCCAATAGAACACTGCCCATCACGTCCCCCATCTTGACCCTTCCAAAAAGCACCCGGGGTCTCCCCTCCCAGGTAAAACGCACCGGGCCCGCCACATGTGCCAGACCCCCCCGAAGAAAAATTGTCATTACACGCCTCCCCATCTTATCTTCCATAACCACTAATGCCTCTCCTCCTCGGGAAAGTGATCACTTATAATCCAAGATGTAGGCCCCGCCATTTTGGACATGGCCCATTACCCTGCCTCCGCCATTTTTTCCTTCCCAAAATCCCCCTGCCCCCATATCTTCCCCAGATAATTTGACGTATGCACCCCGGCCGCCACATGATCCAAATCCCCCAGCAGAACAATTTCCCATCACACTGCCCCCCGCCTCTTGCTCCCTTCCATAATGCATCCTGGCACCCTTCTTTTTTTCCCCAGGGAAAATGATGCACACGAACCTGGCCCTCCACATGATGCCCGAACCACCAGCGGACATGCCCCCCCGCTATATTGTCTTCTTGATTCGGGGGTCCACCCTAGAGTTGATTCTGGGGCACCCGGGAGTTGATTCTGGGGTCCAATAGAGTTTTTATTCTGGGGGTCCCCCAGTAGAGTTATTTTGGCGGCGCCCATGGGTTGATTTGGGGGTCCCCCAGTAGAGTTTTTTGGGGGCGCACCAGTTGGGTTTTTTTGGAAAACCACCAGTGGGTTGATTCTTGGGGGGCCCCGTGGAGTTGATTTTTGGAACCACCCGTGGAGTTTTTTTGGGGGGCACCGTGGAGTTTATTCTTGGGGGTCCACCAGTGGAGTTTATTTTGGAAACCACCCGTGGAGTTTATTCTGGGGGTCCACCATAAAGGGTTTATTTGGGGGACACCATGGAGTTGTTCTGGGGGTCCACCAGTAGAGTTGATTCTGGCAGTGCACCAGTACAGTTGATTCTGGAGGTCCACCCTACAGCTATTGTACATGCCTCTTGTGTTTTGCCCCTTTCTTTCAGCTTTTCTGCCTCTCCCATAGATGTATATACAGTTTAAAAGAAACTTCAGGTCTGCCATCCAGAGGGGCTCACCGGAGGATACCTCTGTTCCCTTGTGGGCCAGTCTGAGCCTGTGCTGATGGGTAACTCAGGGCCGTCTCTTCCATTGGGCCATGGGCATTCCCCGGGGGCCCCACGATCTCTGGGGGCCCTCCGGGACCGCCTACCCTGCCCAGTGGGAAGGGAGGGGAATTGGGCCGCAGCGCCGGCTCGGAGCGTCGCCGCAGGAGGCGGGGGTTTCCCCGGCGGGCCCGATCCCGGCCCGGTCTTGGGTGGCCCCCCCTTCACCCCCACGGCTGCAGGGCCCGGGTCACGCCCACCCATGCAGCCATCACGGCCGCCGCCTCCCCCGCGGGGTTTGGGGCAGCACCCGGGTGAACATTGGGATTATTGATCCCGTCTGTTCACCCCCGGGGACCCGGGGGGGGGGGGGCAGGCGCGGGGGGGAAATTTGATGAGTCATCGCGCGCCTGTCCCGGGGCCCCTGCATTTGCTGTTGGGATGGCCCCCCGGGCTGGGGGGCGAGGAGAAGGGGGGGAAAATAGTGATAAGTTTTTTTATTTTTTTTTTAAAACTACCCCCCTGCCTGCCTATATACCCCCCGCCTGCCCCCCAATCCCCTGCCTCCCCATATCCCCGCCTCCCAAAATACCCTCCGCCTGCCACCCATATCCCTGCCCCCTAACCCTGCCTCCCTGCCCCCCTATACCCCCCCTGCCATATCCCTCCCTGCCTCCCCCCCCAATACCTGCCTGCCCATATCCCTGCGCCACCCATAACCCTGCCTGCCCAATACCTGCCTGCCTCCCAAACCAAAATATCCCTCCTGCCTGCCACCCATATACCCTGACTCCCCATATACCCTCCCTCCCTGCCACCCATATACCCTCCTCCCCAATTACCTGCCTGCTGCCCCCCATATACCCTGCCTCCCCATAACCTGCCTCCCCATATACCCTGCCTCCCCTCCCCACCCAAAACCCTGCCTTCCATATACCCGCCTCCTGCCCCATTTCCCCCTCCCTGCCTGCCACCATATACCTTCCCCAAATTAAACCTCCTCCCTCCCACCCATAACCCTGCCGCCATAACCCCCCCCGCCCTGCCACCCATATACCTTCCTGCCCAATACCCTGCTCCCATATCCCCTGCCGCCTCCCACCCTTATACCCTGCCTCCCCATATACCCTCCCTGCCTCCCACCCAATCCCTCCTCCCCAATTCCCCTCCTGCCTGCCCCCATAACCCTGCCTGCCATATACCCTCCCTGCCCCCCCATATACCCGCCCTGCTGCCCATATAATCCCCTGCTCCCCAAATTACATGCCTGCCTGGTTTATCCCTGCCCGCCTGCCATATACTGCCCCCGCCTCCCAAAAAATTACCCCCCTGCCGGGTTTATTATGCCCCTCCCCTGCCCATTACTGCCCTCCCGGGCATTACACTCCCCTGCCTGGTTATACACTCCCCTGCCTGCCCATATACTGCCCTGCCTGCCAAATCCCCCTGCCTGCCCTATAACTGCCTGCCTGGCTATATCCCTGCCCTGCCTGCCCATATACTGCCCTTTTGGCTATATACACTGCCCTCCCTGGCTATTTACCTGCCCTGCCCCCATATATCCCCCTGCCTGGCAAACACTCCCCTCCCGGGCCCAAAAATCCCCTTGCCTGGCTATATATCGGTCCTGCCCTGCCAAAATTTCAAAATTGTTTTTGCGAAAATTTCTGCAGGGACTAGTGGGCGGCCGGGGGAGAAGGTTTGGGGTTTGGAAAGGAAAAGGGAAAAAGAACGATTCGAAAAAGACTGAAAAGACAAAACGCCCCCGGTGATCCCTGGTGTCGGGGTTATTTTGCTACTATATTCATTATGTTTGGGGTCTCTGTCAGTAATATTTACCTGGTGGTAAGTTTATATTTGTTTTTTTTGAGTTTTTTTTTTTTTTGGGGGGTGGAGGGGGGGGGGGGTTGTTAGGGGGGAGGGGTGGGGGGGGCCCCTACACCTCTTGCCCCGGGGGCCCATAGTGCCGTTAAGACGGCCCTGGGGTAACTGAGTTGGCTTTAAACTCCCAGTAATATTTTAAGACTCTTTGGAGTGTTGGATGTGACTTTAATGCTACTTACAGTAGGTGACACCACAGACCAAGCTTTCTTCCCTTGAGATTATTTAAATATATACAAATTTTAGTGGAGCATTCACGGCTTGTAAGTCTCCACACATCTTCAGGGTGTCTTTCCTAATTAGAAAAAAATTTGTTTTGATTGAAGTAAAGACAACCTGGTGTAGTAAGATATCACTGTCTAGTTACACTTTATTACACCTTTACATTGAGGTAATGGTATCAAAAAGGACTGGACCACTTTGTCAGGTCAAAAATGAAAATACATTTTTTAAGGGATCCAAATAACTAGAGGACCAATATTACTAGAAGCAATTGTAAAAATATTCACAAGGCCAGAAATAGCAAACAATAAGGGCTAGAAGCAATAGCAGATACCCAAACTGTGCATTCCATAGAGTAGAAGGTACCCAAACTGTGCACTCCATAGAGTAGAAGGTACCCAAACTGTGCACTTCATAGAGTCGAAGGTACCCAAACTGTGCACTTCATAGAGTCAAAGGTACCCAAACTGTGCACTCCATAGAGTCGAAGGTACCCAAACTGTGCACTCCATAGAGTAGAAGGTACCCAAACTGTGCACTCCATAGAGTAGAAGGTACCCAAACTGTGCACTCCATAGAGTAGAAGGTACCCAAACTGTGCACTCCATAGAGTAGAAGGTACCCAAACTGTGCACTCCATAGGGTAGAAGGTACCCAAACTGTGCACTCCATAGGGTAGAAGGTACCCAAACTGTGCACTCCATAGGGTAGAAGGTACCCAAACTGTGCACTCCATATAGTAGAAGGTACACATACGGTGGTCTCCATAGGGTTGAAGGAGCCCAAACCGTGTGCTCTATGGAATAGCAGATAGCCATACTGTGCACTCCATAGGGTAGTAGGTACCCAAACTGTACACTAAATAGGGTAGCAGGTATCCATAATGTTCACTCCATAGCAATTAGCAAAACTGTGCACTCTATGGGGTAACAGGTACACAAACTGAGCTCTACATAGAGTAGCAGGTAACCAAACTGTGCGCTCCATAGGATAGCAGGTAGCAAAAACTATGTGCTCTATGGAGTAGCAGGTAGCAAAATTGTGCGCTCTATGGGGTAGCAGGTATACAAACTGTGCTCTACATAGAGTAGCAGGTTCCCGAACTGTGTACTCCATAGGGTAGAAGGTATTCCAGCTGTGCACTCCATAGAGTAGAAGGTATGCAAACTGTGCACTCCATGTGGTAGCAGGTACCCATACTTTACACTCCATAGAGTATCAGGTAGTAAAACTGTGTGCTCTATGGGGTAGCAAGTACACAAACTGAGCTCTCTAAAAGGTAGAAGGTACCCAACCTATGCGCTCTATAGAGGAACAGGTACCCAAACTGAGCTCTACTTAGAGTAGCAGGTACCCAAACTGTGTACTCCATGGGGTAGCAGGTACCCAAACTGTGTACTCCATGGGGTAGCAGGTACCCAAACTGTGTACTCCATGGGGAAGAAAGAATTTCTTGATAAGACATGACCATCATTTTGATATAGTTTACCTGCAAAATGCAGCACAAGCCCAAAGGGTTTAATGCTCCATGATAAACAGGACGCTGTTCGTTAAAAATTGGATCCCCACCAAATGAGATTAGCGGTGGAAGGTTAATGTGCGCGCTTCTAAGAAAAAGCGAACTGAGCAAGAAACAGCCACGAGCGGGAAAACTCTTCTCTAACAAATTTTATTTTTCTGTAAATTGAAGTTTTCCCCCGGGGAAAAGTGCATAAAAAAAAAAGGAAAAAACTGGGGTCAAGTAATCAAATTTTGTTCAATGGGGGCACTTTGGTATGCGGGGGCCGTGCCACCACCCCACCCTTGACAACTAAAGAGAACATGGTGAAATTTTTTTCTCACGTTCGGTTCAGGGGTTGTTCCTCCGATTTGGGTTCAAAAAGTAAACAGGTGTAGTAACAATTACCACCCTGCTCCCATTCACAAAATCGCGGGGAGACCCAAAAGAGGAACAGGGGACCCAGGCCCGGGGGAAAAAATAAATTTCAACTATTTCAAATGGAACGAGACCAACTGAGCCGGAGCAGGTAACAAGAGCAAGAACAAGACCAATTATCAAATCAACCCACATAATTACATCATGGAAAAAAATGATAATAAAAATGTATCCATCTGTGCTACAAAGCATTATAGTAGTTATATTATTGTACATAGAGGGCAGTAATTTTAGTATTATATTCTTGTACATAGAGGGCAGTATTATAGTATTTTTTTCTTTTACAAAGAGCAGCTTATGTAGTTATATTCTTGTACATAGGGGGCAAAATTTTTTAGTTAATTCTTGTCTGGAGCATATTATAGTGTTTTATTTTTTTGAATGGGGGCAATATTATAGTAGTTATATTTTGTACATAGGGGGAAATATT
>JAODAL010077325.1:0-13308 GCA_025379985.1 Phyllomedusa bahiana | reverse complement strand
ACAGGTCAACATGAGGGGGAGGGAGCCCCTACGTGTAACATGAGGGGGGGAGGGACGCCCTACGGTCCTGACGGGGGGAGGGGCCCCTGTGTAACATGACGAGAGGAGGGAGCAGCTAGTGTACACATGGGGAGGGGGACGCACCCTAGTGTACACATGACGGGGGGGGGGAGCACTACAGGTACACATGAGGGGGAGGTTGGCGCACCCCATATACACATGACGGGAGGGGAGCACCTACGTACACAGACGGGGGGGGAGGAGGGCGCACGTGACCATGACGGGAGGAGGGAGCCGTAGTGTATAATGACGGGAGGAGGGGCGCAGCTACGTGTACACATGACGGGAGGAGGGACGCAGCTACGTGTACACATGACGGGAGGAGGGGCGCAGCTACGTGTACACACGACGGGAGGAGGGACGCCCCTACAGGTACACACACCAGGGGGAGGAGGGACGCCCCTACAGGTACACACAACAGGGGCAGGAGGGACGCCCCTACAGGTACACACAACAGGGGGAGGAGGGACGCCCCTACAGGTACACAGGGCGGAGGAGGGGCGCAGCTACGTGTACACACGACGGGAGGAGGGGCGCAGCTACGTGTACACACGACGGGAGGAGGGGCGCAGCTACGTGTACACACGACGGGAGGAGGGACGCAGCTACGTGTACACACGACGGGAGGAGGGACGCAGCTACGTGTACACACGACGGGAGGGGGGGACGCAGCTACGTGTAAAACACGACGGGAGGGGGGGACGCAGCTCGTGTACACACGACGGGAGGGGGAACGCGCTACGTGTACACACGAAGGGGGAGGGGACGCGCTAGTGTACACACGACGGGAGGAGGGACGCACCTACAGGTACACACGACGGGGGGAGGAGGGACGCACCTACCGTTGTACCACGAGGGACGGGAGGGTCGCCCTACGTGTACACACGCGGAGGAGGGACGCCATCGTGTACACACGACGGGGGAGGGACGCACCTAGTTTTACACAGAGGGAGGAGGGCGCACTACGTGTACACACGCGGGAGGAGGCGCGACGTGTACACAGACGGGAGGGGGCCGCACTATTGTACACAGAGGGGGAGGGCGCACTAGTGTACACAGAGGGGGGGGGGAAAATCGTTCACAGACGGGGGAGGGGCCCACGTGTACACAGCGGGGGGGGGCCCTACTTACCGACGGGGGAGGGCGGCTACGGTACCCCAGAGGGGGGGGGGGCGCGCTCGTGTACACAGCGGGAGGAGGGGGCGTAGTGTCACAGAAGGGGGAGGGGCACCTCTGTCACAGACGGGAGGGGGGCCCATGTGTCACAGCGGGAGGAGGGGGACCTAGTGTACACATGAGGGAGGAGGGAAAACCTACGTGTTCACATGACGGGGGGAGGGGCCCCTACGTGTACCTTGAGGGGAGGGGGGCCCACTAGTGAACATGACGGGGGGGGACGCACCTACGTGTACACATGGGGGGGGAGGGACGACTGTGTACACATGACGGGAGGGGGACGACTAGTGTACACAGACGGGGGGGGAGCCCCTAGTGACACATGGGGAGGAGGGGGCAGCTCGGTACACATGCGGGAGGGGGAGCCCCTAGTGTACACTGAGGGGGAAAGGCCAGCTCATGTACACTTTCCCCCAATATGACAAAAAGGGAAAATGCAAGGCGCGGGGAAAGAACGCAGTTACAGAACTTTAGTTTGTAGGGCCCGGGGGGCTCCGAAGCCCTTGTCCCCCCTTTTTCACCAACCCCCTCCCCCCCCCCCCCCCTATGGCGCCGGGGGCCCCGGAGTCAGGAGCGGCGCGGCTCTGTTGCTATGGTAACTCCCTACTTGTCTCGCACAAAGCTCTCCCGCTTACAGCCCCCAAACGAGCGGGACTTCCGCTTTCCCGGAGAAGTTCATCTCGCGAGGGAGGGGAAACGGGGACCCCAGCGCCCGGGGCCTCTTTGAATTGGGCAGGTGGTTCTACTCTGCAATCCGCACACGGGCTCTGAGTGTTGCTCTATGTGCACATTTCTTTCCAGTGAAATTAGCGCTTATGTCAAAGAAGAAATGTTTTTCATGCGTTTTTTTTCCATTTGATGTATTTTTTGATGCTTCCCGTGCCTTCTTTACAGTGCAGGAGCCGTCATTGTTATTGATGCGCCATTCGGCACATTTATGCACTAAAAATGGTTCTGAACTCCCCTTTATTTTGCTCAATGAGCGAAAAACTGCAGCTGTGAACCTGATGTGCGCTTATTCCCATTAAGTCAAAAGGGGGCCTTTAGGGTCCTTTTTTTGGCACACTATTTGCTGACTGAAAGGAGAAGGAAAAACATCCCCGAAATGCACATCCAAAAAAAAGGCCAAAGTACTATTAAAAACCCTTGATCGCCAGCCGCCCAAAAGGCTTTTTTCCCCCAATAAAGACGATCTCCTTTTCAAATTTAATTTTACGCGGGGGTGGTCTAAAATTTTTTGGCCCTTTTTTTTTTCCTTCCTGCCATACAATAAGCCGTAACTTTTTATTTTTTTTACTTTTCCAACTACATTCGAGGGTTTGTATTTTGCGGGAGAAGTTGTACTTTTTAATGCTGCTATAGACTATACTGGGAACCCGAAAAAAAATTGTAAGGCTATGTTCACATAGTATAATTTGGGCGGGTTTTGCCAGTTTTGTTCTTTAAAAATATGAAATCCCCCGCAATTACGGTAATTCATAGCTCTCATAGAATTACGCATCGTCTCCCCCAGCGTCCAACCCGCCGGCCCCATAGACATGGATTACTCACGACGCGTATTCGCCGGTAGTAATTGACATGTCACTTATCTCCCCGTGCGTACAATACGATCAAATTGTACGAGCGGGGAGAGGAGGCGTAATCCATAGTTCTCTATGAATTACTGTAATTATGGGGCACATAACTATGGCGCTCATATTAGAGCACAAATAGACTGCGAAAGGCGCCTCATATGCCGTGTGAACATACCCTAAAACACACGGTGTATTGCGGCACATACAGTACGCGTCCCAATGCCCCATGTGAACATAACGTAAGTGAAGTGAAAGGGGAAAAGAAACGTACCGTATATACTCGAGTATAAGCTGAGTTTTTCAGCACAAAAAATGTGCTGAAAAAGCCCTCCCCGGCTTAGGCTATGTTCACACAGGTAAATTTCGGGTCGTATTTCACGTCGTATTTGCGCACTAATACGAGCAAGATGCGCACCGAAATTATGGTAATCCATAGCTCTCATAGAGAACTATGGATTACGCCTCCTCTCCTCACTCGTACAATGCGATTGTATTGTACGCGCGGGGAGATAAGTGACATGTCCATTACTTGCGGCGAATACGCACTACGAGTAATGACATTCTATGGGCCAGCGGGCTGCCAGCTCCCTCGCGCCGCAGGAGTACGCGCTGATCAGTGCGACTCCCAAATCACCCGGCGTAATTGCGGCCATACGGTATGGGCCCCAATTATGCCGTGTGAACATAGCCTTATATTCGAGTCAGCGTCCAGGTGCTGCCATGCCCAGGGCACCGGCAGAGATAGGCTATGTTCACATGGCTTAATTACACCTCGCAATTACGCCGTGTGGACGGGGGCGGGACCTCGCCGGCCCATAGACTATCATTACTAGCGGCGCGTATCCCGCCGGGATAATGAACATGTCACTTATCTCCCCCCGCGGCGGATTCTCCGAGCAGGGAGAGGAGACGTGATCCATAGTTCTCTATGAGAACTGTGGATTACCGTAATGACTGGAACGTATTCCAGCCGTAATTCGCGCAGTAGCCGCGAATTACGGACTGAAATACGTCCCATTTTAAGCCGTGTGAACATGGCCATAGGGTGTTTTCACACGGTGCGTTTTTGATGCGGTTTTCCAATGCGTTTTTTGTGCAGGAAGGCACAGTAATTAATGCTGTACATTGCTGCACAAAAATTGCCGCAATTTTGTGCAGCAATGTACAGCATTAATTACTGTGCCTTCCTGCACAAAAAATGCATTGAAAAACGCACTGTGTGAAAGCACCCATACTTCCACTATATGCAACTCCTCAGGGAGCGCGTACAGCTGAATCCCGAGTCAGCCAAGAGCGTCCGGGTGCTGCCAGCAATCTCTTCACCCGTATGCGACTCCTCAGGGAGCACACATAGCTGACTCTCTAGTTACCCGTCGGCGTCCAGGTGCTGCTATGGACTGGACGCCGGCGGAGATTCATCAGCTCTGGGAGCGCATACAGCTGACTCTGGAGTTACTCCTCAGTGAAATTTACCAGTAGCCACTGCCTTTTCCACTCTAGGCTTATACTGAAGTCAATAGATTTTCACAGTTTTTTGTGGCAAAATTAGGGGCCACATGTGTGAAAACTGTCTAGATATAAAACTTAATTTGTTGCCCCTAGAAACCAATCAGAGCGAACCTTTCATTTCATATAGTGCTCCGGAAAAATGAGAGGGGCGCTCTGATTGGTTGCTATGGGCTCTGATTGGTTGCTATGGGCTCTGATTGGCTGCTATGGGCTCTGATTGGCTGCTATGCGCTCTGGTTACTATGACTTCTGATTGTTATTATGGGCTCTGATTGGTTACTATGGGCTCTGATTGGTTGCTATGGGCAACAAAGTGAGTTTTAGACCTAGAGAGTTTTCATACATGTGGCCCTGGGTTTGCCTCGGTTTTTGGTTAGGTCTACGCTTTTCCCCCCGAAAAAAACGCCCCAAAAAGCGGCAGTTTTTCCCCGTTTCCCCGGACCGGGTTTTTGCCCCGCTTTGTGACAAATGCCGGGGGGTCGCGGGGGTTTTTCCTGAGTCCCCCATACAATTTTTATTGTAGGGGAAAACGCCCAAGAAGACAAGAAGGGGCGGGTATTGTACCTTTTTGTAAAATTTCCCGCTGCCAAAAAGAGGGCAGAAAAGCGACTTTTTTGACAGAAAATGTCTTTTTTATTCCGGTCTATGGGGCCGCACAAACGATTGTATCTCGGGTTTTTTAAAGCCCGGAAAGCGCCGGGGGAAAAAGATCTTTTTTCCGGTCAGTTTGGACATAGCCTTGACTCAATTTTTAATATTTGGGCCCCCTTGTTTGGGGAGGTTTTGTTTTTACAGCGATCACTCGGTATGAGGTTTTTGCTGTTTTCTGCGGGGCAAATTATGGTTCCAGAAATTGCCAAATTTTTGTAGGGCTTTCCTTTTTTTTTGAATTTTTAAAAAAAATAAACCCCTTTCTCTATTTTTAATTTGTCATTTCCTTTTCTGGAATTTCCCACCTATGGACCCAAGTGAGGGAAAACTTTTTTTTTGGTACCATTTTTGGGATAGATAGGGTTTTTTGTTCACTTTTAATTATTTTTTTTGGGAAGTTGTAAAAGGTAAACCAGAAAACCAAATTTTTGCAATTTGGAATTTTTTTCCCATTTTTGGGAGCATAGGGGATCAATAAATGTTATTTTTTAAATTTAAATCGGGATTTTAAGCCCGGCAAATCTTTTTGGTGTAATTTTTAAATATTTTTTTTTTTTGGGGTATAAGGGCAAAAGGGGGGGGGATTTAAACTTTTAAATTATTTTTTTTTATTTTTTTATATTAATTTTTTTTGTTTTTTTTTTAAAAGGGACAAATAGTCCCTTTTCATTTAAATTGCCCAAGGGGGGGGGCTTGTACGGGTCTTCTGCATTATTAAAAAGAAGGGGGGGTTCCCAAGATGGGGTTTTCTATTTACTTCCGCCGGGGGAAAAGTGAAAAGGGGGTATTGGCTATGTTCACAGGGTTTTAAAATGGGGCAAATTTTGGTCCGTATTTCGCCCGGGGCTTACGGGGGGCCGTCCCAGTCATTATGGTAACCCCAATTTTTCATAGGGAACTATGGATTACTTTTCTCCCTTCCCCGATCATGAAATTTCCCCGGGGGGGGGGAGTTAAGGACAGGTAAATTATTAACGGGATTACGGGTTAGTAATGAATGCTAGGGGGCCCGGGGGGATGGGCCCGCGGGGCTCCCGAACCACCCGAAATTGGGGGGCCCCAAATTTTTGCCGTGTGCCTTAGCCAAACCCATGGGGGCTGTGGAAAGGCCTTTTTTTGGGTTTTTTCGGGTGCCAGTTACTGATTGGCCCCTTGTGATCTTGTTGGAGAGGGGGGGGTTTCCCAGGTGGGGGAAAGGATGCGAAACCCCTTTCCTGTTTTTTAAAAACCTGTGACGGAAAATTTGGCTTTGAAGGGTTAAAGGCAGGGTTCGGGAGGGGATCTGGCCCTGGGTGTTGCGGGGGTTTGGTCAGCTGAAATTAATCCCCGGCCCAACCCCCCACAGTTTGGGAGGGGAAATGGGGGTTTTACCCCTCTCATAGTTCCTTCCGGCATTGATGTCCCCTTTTAATTGAAATGTTGGTAAAGGGGTTAAACTCTGAAGCATGTGACCTACATTGTGGGTTTCTATTGAGAACAATGAGACATGGATGCCAAAATGTTTTAACTTTTCCATTACAAAAGCCACATAAAAGAAAAAAAAAAGACCTCTCTGTGAACAAGGTCTTGCCTTGATTCTTGTTTATTGCATCCATTTTTCCTTGCCGCTTCCCAGAAGCCATCATTTTTTAAATTTTTGTTGAAAAAAAATTTTTGAGAGTTAAATTTTTGCGGGGGACAAGGGGAAAATTTTTAAAAGGGGTTTTGTTCTGTTTCACCTTTTGGCAGCTGTTTATACTGGTTGCAAAGGGGAGCTTGTGAAAATGGGGGGGGCGTGTTTCTCCCCCCCATTAGGAAAAATTTTTTCTCTCTCTGCAAAACTCCCCCCAAAAGTGTGCCCTGAAGTTCATTCTGTCCCATGAAAAAACCAGTCTGCACCCAAAAATTATCCCACAGGGGGGTTTGGGTTGCCTTTCGGGCAACAAGGTTTTTTTATGCTGATAAAAATTTTTAAAAAAAAACGTGAGATCAGAGCGATTTCGACCCCTTATTTGGGCGGGGTCCCAGGGTTTCTATCACCAGTTAAAAGCCCTTTTTTGGAGGGACTGAGTGGCGAGCCAGTAAATTTATCTTTCCCGGCGTTATGATGAAACCGGGCCCATGGGTCGTAAGGGGCAAATTTCCTTAGGGTTTTGCCCAATTGAATAGGGCAAAAAAATTTTGTGCGGGCCCATGACAAAATAAGTTTGCAATGTAAATTATAACCTAAAATCCACAGAAAGGGCATGAAAAAAAAAAAGAAAAAAGGAACTGTTAGGGCATTTTCCCCACGGCAGGGTTTTTTTTTTTTTTATTTTTTTTTTATTTTTTTTTTTTTTTTTTTTTTTAACATTTGTTTTTTTGTTTTGCCCCTTTTTTTTTTTTTTTTTTTCCCCCTTTTTTTTTTTTTTTCTATTTTTTTTTTTTTTTTTTTTTTTTATTTTTTTTTTTTTTTTTTTTTTTTTATTATTTTTTTTTATTTTTTTTTTTTTTTTTTTTTTTTTTCTCATTTTTTTTTTTTTTTTTTTTTTTTTTTTTTTTCTTTTTTTTTTTTTTTTTTTTTTTTTTTTTTTTTTTGGGGGGGTTTTCAGCCCGCCGGGAAAAACAGCAGAATTGAGCAAAATGGTGCTCTATGGAAAACCGTAGCACCCCAAGCCCCCACTGCCGGGTTTTCCGTCGGGGGTTTTTCCCCCCGCGGTCCGGCCGCAAAACATTTTTGTAGCACAAAACTTCCGTTCGGTTTCCCCGGAAAGGAACCCGTGCATTTCAATTTTGAAGGGGGAGGGTTTTTTTCCATCATCGCGGGGAAAAAAAGGCCCCCCCCCCCCCCCCCCCCCGCGGCCATGGGGTCGGCCAAACCGGCCGGTATTTGTCCTGTGCAGTGGGAATGCACCCTAAACCCCAAAGTGTGCCCCGGTTCTTTTTCTTTTTTTATATTTTGTTTTCCAAGCCCCTTGTCCACTTAAAATTGCGAAATTTAAACCTTTCTTTAGAATACCCTTCACTGGGTTTTCTTTTTCTAATGCATACCCCCGATGAGAAGGGGTGCCCAAACATGGTTTTTTTTCCAAAAAACTAAAATTTGAAGGGTTTCAGTTTTTGCCGCAGATTTGGACTTGCAATTCATTGAGGCTAAATCGCGTCAAAAGTGCCAAGTGGAAAATTTACTTTTTATCTTTATTTGGAAATTTTGGGCGATTTTGTCAATAAAAAAATTTTTAGGGTAAATTTTACACAGGGGAATTTCGGCGGCAAATTTTTCGTGTACAATAGATCGTATTGTACGTGCGGGGGGATAAGTGACATGTCAATTATTCCGGCGTTTACGCGCCTTGGGGGTAATGAATGTTAAAAGGGGTTCCCGTGGGCTACCCCCCCCCCCCCCCTCCCCCAGGGGTATGGGGCGTTTTTTTTTTTTTTTTTTTTTTTTTTTTTTTTTTTTTTTTTTTTTTTTTTTCACATTTTTTTTTTTAATTTTTTTTTCACTTTTTTTTTTTTTTTTTTTTTTTTTTTTTTTTTTTTTTTTTAGCCCCGGGGGGTCCCGAAAAAAAACGATGTTTTGCTGCAGCCCCATACAACGTTTTGAACATACCCTTGGGCCCGTTCACACGGGGTTTTAATTTCCGGGGCCCCCAATTTGGGGAGGGGGGCCGGGGGCCCCCCGGCCCATAGGGCAAATTTATTTTTTCGGGCGTACCTATTGCCCAGCGGGGAGGGAGATGGGAAAAACCCCGGGTTTCTTTGAGAAAAGTGGTTACCGTAATGCCCGGGATGTTTTCAGCCGTTTTGGAGCGAAATTTCGGTGCGCAGTTGGGGTGAAAATTCCGTCCCCGGGAAAAAGCCCTTTGAAAAGGCCCTTATGGTTTTTGTTGTCCCGGGAAAAAAAAGCACCCCCAAAAGTTAAATTTCAAATATTTTTTTTCCCAAGTTCGGTTAAAACCCTATATGTTTTTTTTTTTTTTTTTTTGGGGATAGAGCCCTGAAAATTTTAATTTAAAAAAAAAAAAAAAAATCTGGGGTTCCAACCCTTGTTATTTGGGGCATTTTTAAAAAAGTTCGCCCTTTTCCCTATACATGACAGGATTTTTTACTATGGGCGGTTTTCAATTGCAATGATATAAATTTTATATTGTTTTTTATGTTTTATTACTTCTATTTCCCAATAAAAATGGGTTTGTAAAAAAAAAAAAAAAAAGCATTTTTACGTTGTCATATTCCTATAAGCATAACTTTATTATTTTTCTGTATACGGAGCCGATTAAGGGCTTGTTTTTTGGAGGATGAGTTGAAGTTTTCTTTGGTGCCATTATGGGCTGCATATGATTTGTTTTTTTGGAGACAGAATTAACAAAATACAACAATCTTGGTAGTGTTTTTATTTTTTACAGCGGTCAACGTGCAGTATAAATGACATCCTAGCTTTACTCAGCAGGTCGATCCCATTACAGCGATACTCAATCTGTATTTTTCTTTGTTTTACACAATGAAAACACTTAGGCCGTGTTCACACGGCTTAAAATGGGCCTTATTTCAGTCCGTAATTACGTGCCGAAGTGCGCAAATTACGGGCTGAAAACAGCCCATTTATTACGGTAATCCACAGTTCTCATAGAGAACCATGGATTACGTCTCCCCTCCTGCTCGGCGAATCCGCCGGGCGGGGAGATAAGTGACATGTGAATTACCAGCGGCGTATATGCGCCGCTGGTAATGATTGTCTATGGGCCGGCGAAGTGCCGGCCACCCGCTCCTCCCCGCTCCCCCCACACGGCGTAATTGCGGACGTAATTACGTCCCGCAGTTAAGCCGTGTGAACATAGCCTTATTTAGAAAAGAAAACAAGTTTTTGATTCTCCATAGTCTGAGAGCTATAACCTTTTATTTTTCAGTATACAAAGCTGTGTAGGGGCTTGTTTTTTTCGTCTCGAGTGGACGTTTTTATTATCATTTTGGGGGAGACACGACTTTTTGATCACCTTTGAACCCGTTTTTTTGTTGTTGATTTATTTTTACAGCGCTCACCATGCACTACACGTTTATTTCTCCATACAGAGTTGTGTAAAGTCTTTTTATTTGTGGGGCAAACTGATGTTTTCATTGTTACCACTTTGGCATTTATATGACTTTTTGATCTATTTCTATTCCATTTTATTGCAGTTCTATCTTTTTTTTCTTTTTGTTATTTTTTTACTGCATTCACCACATGGTTAAAGTAACGTGACAGATTTATAGGATAGGTCGTTACAGATGCGGCAATACCAAATATCTTCACTTTTTTTTTATTTTGGATCTTTTTTGGGGTGTTTTATTTGTAATGGGTAAAAGGTGGTGTGTTCTACTGTATTTTTTTTTTTTTTTTTTTTTAGAGACACTTCCATTTTATGGATTTATTTTTTTTCACTTGCCCACTATGGGACTGCTCACAACTCGGGTATAATGCATTGCGGCATGTCTACGCTGCAGTGTATTATGCCAACTGTCAATTATCCTGTCAGACTCTGCCCCTGGAGACTCTGACCAAGTCAAGGTCATTGTTTGACCCCGCCCCCACCCCCCGTTTTACCATGGCAACCACCGGCTCCCCGCAACTTTGAAGGACACAGGGAGCTTTCTCCCTTTGTCATACTCCTTAGCTGCTGCGATCACACTTCGCAGCAGTTAAGGGGTTAAACCATTGGGAACGGAGTGATTTCCATTCTTGACGGCAAGTGCAGGAGCCCGTCGGTCAAGCACTGCTGAGCTTCCGCAGCGATCAGGCGGGCACAGCTCCTGTGCCCGCATGGTCCCCATGATGTTCCTTTGACAAGAACGTCATGGTGCATTAAAGGGTTAAACAATATTGATTCCCCCCCACACACCAACGTTTACCATACAAATCAGTTATACTGTAATTTTAATAGATCAGCCTGTTAAAGACACAGCAATTTCAATTGTGTTCATTTTTATTTTTTTTACTTATAAAATGCAAAATGGAAGTTTTGAACCCCTTTTGCATAATTTAATCCAATAATGGGTTATCAACATATGAAGCGCTAATGTAGGAGCTCTACAGAACTTGACTGTAAGCCCCGTTCACACGACCGATTTGGCCGCGGTTATGGCCGCGGGTTCCAACGCGGTTTCTGCGGCCAAATCGCGTCTAGTTTATTAAAGGAGTGGTCTCCTTTCAGCGTTTCAGAGCGTGCATGAATGAAATACTCTGTCACTTCCTGGTTCAGACTGACTCATTTGCATACAGCTCCATGCTTGTACAGCTCCTTGCTGTGCTGTGCTTTCAGATGCTAATTAGATCAGATTAGCTTCTCAAACTACTAACAGGACTTCTTATCTGATCCCCAAAACAAAAGCCCTAATTACAGTTCTGTTTATTTTACATAAATCAAGCTTTTTACTGCTGAGCAGCACAGGACACTGCCAAGACCTGTGTGATGAAGTCACTCACTGTTATCTCATTGAACAAACAGCAGGGGGCAGAATTGTTTACAGGTCGGTTACTGAGGGAACTGAAATAGCCAGGGAGGTCATAAATTCACTTGTATCTCCTTAGGGAAAACAGAGGAACAAAGCAATATATTTGGAAAATGTCTTTATTTTGTGTTCCCTACAATTTGAAAGCTATTCTTTGTAGCGAGACAACCCCTTTAACATGGTTTCCTATGGGAAACGCCATTAATATTCACACTCCGCGGGTTTGGCCACGGCCAAACCCGCGCGTGTGAAGAACTCTCCTGTCAATTCCTGACAGCGAGTTCTCTGTGCGGCCACACGGTGCTGCCACGGGCATCGCTGTGGGTGTCGTCGCGGGTGGTGCGCGGCTCGCGCCGCGGTTTTCCCCCTGCTATTAATTTGCATGGGGGCAAACCCTCGGCGCAAGCCGCGCCTAAAACCACGCCCTCCCACCCACCCACCGCCCGCACCGGAAACCCGCGTCGGGAGACGCGAGCTTGCGGCGCGGTCCGACGAGGCTTTGGCCGCGGGAACCACGGGGAGAGCCGCGGCCAAAACAGTCGTGTGAACGAGGCCTAAGGTAGTTTTGTCTACTTGCACGAAGACAGTGATGAGTTTTGCCATCTGTCCTCAAGTACTGGATGTAGATAGGAGCCATCTTCAACAGCCAAAGAACACTATATTGGTTCAGCCCAAACACGACATTTACTTCCAAAGAGAGTTTTCTTCTTGAGGTGGACACAGATAACTTGCAGAATATAACACTGCTATACAATAAAATTTTAAATAAAAGAAAACTGGAATATTTTATAACATTACATGATGAGAACATTGCTTTATGAAACCGGTCGCCTAGAATTATATACTTTAACACCGTTCTGAAGAGAAGACCGTGCATACTTAGTCAGTAAGGCTCCAATGGTTTGCTTCTCCCCACATAGGTCTCTGTAAAATTCAAGAAAACTGTGTTAATTCACAGCCAAAGATGTACAGAGGAGTGTGTGCTAGAAACACTGGAAATAAGATGACAGGAACGACAATCATGCTTTTCATCTGCAATGGATAATCTTAAAGAGGTTTCCCTACCACACTGTTTAGCCTTAAACATGTAGGCAAAGGTAAATAAATATATTACCAAATACATCGCTGTTCTGATTTTGCTTTATTTTAGACATGGAGTGGTTTTTATCTCCTGCTTGTTAACAGAATGTTTCCGAACATCACTCTGCTCTAGCAGTCCTGCCCTAGATCATGACATCACTCCCTGCTGTGTCTTAGCAGCACATGAGCTTGTTTATCTTTATGACTGACTTTAACCGTATAAACCTCAGTACCCTCGTGCCCTGATGTTAGAGAGGTTGTTCGGGACTTACAAAAGCCTGTTGGTCCACTAGGGTACGACTCAAAATAAAAAAAAAAAAAATAAGCATAATCACCCACGTGATGGTCTTATGCAGTCAATCACAGGCCACAGTGGTCACGTGCACCAGTGGTTGGTTGTCACTTTTTGGTAACCCTATTTAGGGAATGTGGTTGGTTGTCACTTAAAGGGGTTGTCTCACTACATTGATTCATCTTACCTCAGTCCTGTTTTCTTAGTTTCACTTTGAATTCAGGGGCGTGTTTACTGGCTTCTATTAGGCTTCAGTAGAAGCCAGGTCTGTAGCTATAGCAACCAGTGCTGGCAGCCTATCAAGATAGATCAAACAGGTCTATAGCGACCTGAGGAGCTAATGCAGCCCATACAAGATGTTTAACATAAAAAGCAATCCTTGTAGTGAGAAAACCCCTTTAATGGTAACCCTATTCAGGGAATTTGGATTACACTTTTAGGTATGCTTGCTGAAAGACTTGCTATTTAGTCAAAACGTAGCAGGTTTTTATGAAGGAATAAAGAAAAAATTTTTTTTTT
>JAODAL010077324.1:0-13308 GCA_025379985.1 Phyllomedusa bahiana | reverse complement strand
GCCGGGCCCCAAAATAGCTGTTTTTTAACGTGATTCGTGCCGAAGAAATTCGGACCGAAACGAATTTTGTGGGAAAATTGGCGAAGGGGCCCGAACCGTTTTTTTTGGAATTCGCCCTCCTAGTTTTTTTAAAACCAACAGTGTTTAACAAAAGAAGCTCTGTTTTTATAGTTACTACTGCATTTACAATTTAGGCCAAATCCCCTCAGCATATTGCCCCCTTTTACAAAAAGGTTTGTACATAAAAAAATTTATTTTTAACATCTGTAATTAGTTAGTATAATGACAATGCTGTAAATTGGATTATGATGATGTATTAGTAATGTTAACAACTGTTAGATCTGCATGTTATTTGTATGCAAAATAATACATGAAAATATATAGTTTTGCAGCTTTTTTACCATATTTAGAAAATATGCATAGACAAAAGGAATAGGTTATGTAAAATAATACAAATATGTAGAGTAGGTACTACTTTATCAATGTATTAAATGTAAGAGGTTATTTACATCTACAGTCTGCAGTGTGCCATGTGTATAGGTCAGAATAATAATAAAAAGTTGTGCAAACATAAAGTATGGCATAGCCACAGCCTTTATCAAACCAAAAGTAGTCAAATAGCGGTTATCTTTGGTCTCTGTTATGCTTGTATATGTTTTATTTGTAGGAGAAAATAGTGTTGTAGTGTACATATAATGCTGTAATATAAACTAAATGTGAAAAAAACAGACTGCACTTGGTCTATTGCAGCTTATAATAACAGTACTAAATACATTTGAACGCTTTTTTGTTGGTATTCTGATATACTCGCAAAAAGTGAGAGGTATTTGGCTTTTGGTTAAAATTTCAGGATGAACATAACATTTTTGGATTTTTTTTTAATGAACGAATAACCATTCCTTTATTGTATATACACAGTCCAACTATTCAATGTTTCAGTACTTTTTGCATAACTTGCTTATCTCTAACAAGGAGCTTAGTGGAAAAATTCACAACAGGTGTTTGATCTCTGAATCACCAAATACATTTAGGAGATCTATGTGAATTAGGATTTAAACAGTCCTCATCATCATGCTGTTTACATTTTGACATCATCAGTCCAAGACAACACCTTACAATTAATTAACAGTCCCTAGGCATTGCAAGGCTTCAAGCAGAATGATCTCAGAAGGAAGGGGCTACCAAGCTTAGAGTATCAAGAAAAACTGAAATACTCCTCATATGCTCAGAAGGACAGACCACATTAAGGGAGACATTTATGAAAGAAGGCACTTCAAAGTTAATTATTGTGTCTTGTTTTCAGTGTATAATTCAGCTGAATGTATGAAAATGGTTTTTGTTCAATTATAAATGGCATCTAAAGTGCATTGCACCTCGCCCGTGTGTTTGGTGCATTATGATACTTTGGCACATTATAATGCCCAAACATTATAAAGGCTATAAATAGGGTGAAAATAAAAGAAAAACATTTGAATAGCATGTCATGAATAGAAAAAATATGGGAAAGATCTTGCTTCGTGAAAACAGGGCCCAACAAGACTATGGGTTTGGTGGCTCTTGCTGTATGTAGAATAAAGGGTGCGAGCAGCAAAAATAAATTTAAAATTTAATGTAGTAAAAATTAAAAAATCGGAACGACAACCTCAGTGGATTATTTAATGTAAAATTGGTTTTCTATTCTATTAATTTTAAATAAATTTTATAGGAGATATTTTATACTTTTTGGGATATTATGCATTTTTATATTAATTTTATATAACATAATGGCCATTTTTTGCTCTAATAGCAAATCTAGCTCCACTCCGATTCCTCAGGCTCAGGCAGACAACGTTAAAATAGGTCTGCCTGCTCGAGCAGTAATATGCCTAGTTTTGCCGACCCACATTCATATATGTGTCTAATATTACGAGTGTGGTGCAACACGCCCCCAGAACGCCCCCACATGTTAGACGCATTAAAAAATGTCTTGCAACCAATGCACCTAACACATTCGTTTGGCACATTAGACATTGCAACCCCTTTACTTTTGCTGCATTTTACGCCAGAAAAGGATGAAAAACCCTTTCATACATATCTCCCTAAATGTGTACATGAGTGCAAACAATGCAATGTCCCACAGAAATGATATGCTCACAAAAAGTCAATGACAATTGCAGCTAAAGAGATTTGTAGAAAAATAACTATAATGAAGATGATCTATCCCCAGAATTAGATAAACAAGCGAAAAGATAAAGTCCCACGTGTATCGCCGTCCACTGACAGCTTTCTCAGGGGTCAGTAGTAGTAGTTGCTATAAACCTCTTTTCTTGACGATGATCAGCTTACAGATTATTAAATATACGAAAACACTTTCTTTTGAATGCTTGCTAAAAGAAACATGTGAAATATAAAAGTCTTTGCGTTTAGATGCAAACCCTCTCCTTCACTGTGCCTTACAGAGAATTGAATCCATTTTTTAAGATCATTCACAATTGTAGATTCAAGAAGTAATTAACTTGGGAAAACAAGATATACAAATATTTCATAAAAATATGATGTTCTTGGATACAATTCCAAGCCCATTCAAACTCTTCAAGGTTACCTCTCTCCCAAACCCAAAGAGAAGATTAGAACATTTACATAATTTCTCATCACTTTTTCATTGAAGATTAAATAGTCAATTTCCTACTTGCCCTTTCCCTTCACCTCCCTTACATTTTTCACTTTTTTTCTTCTATCATGATGTTTTCTAAATAAGTTTCCTGTAATATGTATATTGTTTTTCAAGGTATGAAAATCTATGATCACATAACAGTTTATCAAATACTCATCAGTATTAAAATTAATCTTTCCAAGATGAAGTCTTATAATTTGATACATTATTAGCTGAATCGCATTTCTCTATTGCAACAACACCTGGAAGCACTATATTGTTTGCTCTAGCAGGAATTACTTCCCAACAATTGTTAACCAAACAACAAACATTTTGAAAGCTCTAGTGTAATATGGGCTACAGGGAGAACAAATCTCTTTAAACCTAGGTGTTGAGTATTTAAGCATGTCATGTACATTTACATATAGACTGTGCCTTTTAGGGTGGGGGGGGGGGGGGGTAAAAATATTCCCTGCAAAAGGTCCCTTTTATGTTATTGTATGCTCCAAATGGTTTTTTTCCATCTCAGTGAATAGCTTCAAACATTTAAGCAAAGGTAAATAAAGACCATTACCAAATACACTATTGTTATGATGTTTGCTCTTCCTTTCAAAGTTAGAACAGTACTTATTTCCAGCTTATTTACAGAAGTTTCCTTAGCTGTTGACTACTTTCTCTGGCTTGAATGGTGATGTCACTTCTTGATTTGTCTAATCAGCAACACAAGAGCTTGTTTATTTTTCTTACTCACAAACTTTAACCCTTTAGAACTCTGTAGCCTTGTGTTCTGCTATTAAAATCATTCCATCAGCAATGCTCTTCTAACATGCTCAGATAAGAATATCAGAGCTGATGAAACAGCCAGATGGGGAAATACATTTAATAATGCTAATTGGTTTCTCTCAACAGATATGTTAAATAAAAGCAGACATTCATCTTAGTCAGTGACATAGTGAAAGGGGTCACAGCAGTTGCACTTGTGACCAGACCCATGAGCTAAGGGTGCCCACAGGCACATAGACCCAGCAATGCAGTGATGAGAGATTGCACTTGCATAGAGCCACTGATCGTGTTGTGCTGGCACAGCCTCTGTTATGGACAGAGGATCGGAGCTAGCTCTGATCTGGGTGGTTTTAATACTCAGTGTTAAAAAGCAACCCCAGCATTTAGGTGATTAACAGAGGGAGATGGCTAACTCTGTGTAACCATTGGCATCCCCGAAGCGATGGTTGTGAATGGCTGTCATGGCAGCCAGAGGCCAAATAATATCTTCAGGTCTTGTCACGCATCAATTATATAAGGCTCTGCTACAGACTAAAGTCTAATAGGCTGCAAGTTAAAGGCATAATATATAGCAATACATTAATGTAGTACTATGTATAACATAATGATTAAGTAGTGTATTTCTATAGTGAAATAAAAAAATAAAAGCCCCAAAAATTCAATATACAAAAAATAAATAAAACAATAAAAAGGAACACAAAAACCTCTGGTTTCCTAATAAATAAAAAAATGTAAAAAAACTAAGGTTGACATCACTGACATTGTCACAAGTGGTCCCGCAGCCCCTTGTCCGGGCTGCGGGCGCACTCGTGCTGCCGCCCGTCGGGTCCCGGCGGCGACTGCCGGTCCCACGGGTCGGTTCCCGGCTTCCCCCTTACCTGACTGCGCTCCCGCGTCCTCCCGTCCTCCTGGCCAGCCGGATGCGCATCCCCGCATCTTAGGCGCGCGCGCGCCGGCTCTCGGGGATTTAAAGGGCCAGTACGCCCATTATTGGTAAAGGCTGGCAGGTGACCCTATTTAACCTCCTTCCTTCCGGGTCACCTTTGCCGGATCTTTAGTGCCATACTGCCTTTAGAGAAAGCGTCTTCTGCCTCATAGCCTGTCTTCTTTTACCGACCTTTACGCTCCTGTCTCCCGACCACGAACCTTTGCCGCCTCCCCTGACTTCTTGCCTGTCCCCGACTTCCCCCTACCCTCACGTTTTTGTCCCAAACGCCTCCCTTTGGTGCCACCGCAAGCAAGTCCGCCAGTGGGGGGACCTGGTAGTTCTCCGCCGCAGCAAGTCCATCCCGTTTTGCGGGGGGTTTGGGTTAAAAACGGGTTTTTTTAATTCCCCCCCCTGGTACGGCTTACACCATCGCTTCGGGGGTCCAGCGGACCCCCTACCAGCATCGTTACAGAAGACCCCGGCCATGGATCCCCCAAGGTACCTTTCCCCGGTAAACCCGGGATCTCACGGCATAGTGGCTCAGCAGTCCAAACAACTTGGCAAACAAGCCCACAGCTGAACCAGTTTGTCGCCCGCGCGCAGCTCGGGCAAACCCAAAACAGCCGCCACTCCTCCTCCTGGGCACCCCTCCGCCAGTCCCCCGGGGATTTTTCTGCTGCTTTTTAACCACTCCCGAAAATTTTAAGGGGACCCCCAAAAATGTGCAGGGGATTTATTAGCCAGTGCTCTATGCCATTGAGTTAATGGCTGGTCAATTCCCCCCACAAACGTTCAAAGGGGGCCTTCGTGGTCAGTCTGCTGTCGGGAAGGCTCTAGCTTGGGCCCCCCCTCTCTGGGCCCGGGGGACCCGGTGACACGGCCCCTACAGGTTCCTTCAGGCCCCCGGCGTGTCTTTGAAGAACGGCACGGGATCCTCTGCAGAGCCCCGTCTACGAATCTTCGCCGGGGTGACCCCTCGGTCGGCAAACTACGCAGTTCGTTTTGGCCCTGACTCAGAGCTGCCTGGAAACGCCCCGCCATGTGCCACTTTCAAAAGGGCTTGTCCGGCGATTTAAAGGCCCCTAGCGGCTAGAGAGATCCTCCCCCCTAACGAATGATCCAATGCCACTCGGATCGTTTTTCGCTTGCCGAGCGCAAGAGGAATACGCCAGGAAGTGATCTCCCCCCCGACCACGCCCGTTTGCCCGCCTGGCCCGGTCTTCCAAAGACCACAGCTGCCACTTCCGCTCCCAACCAGTGAAGAACCCATGCGGGTGGACCGGGCACATTTTTAAACAGGAGTGCCGCCGCGGGCAGGAAATTGTGCCTTTACTGTGCCCCCCGGGGTCATTTCGCAATGGTTCCCCCGCTTCGCCCCCAGGGGCAGGGAAACCCCCCCCGACCTAGTTAGTCGGGGAGGCGTCCCAGGTGTGAACATTCCTCTCCACCCCTTATATGGAGGTTGGGGGGCTGTCTGGTTTGGACTCATTTTTGGGTGCCCCCCCTTTCTGACTCTGGATCCCCCGGGAACTTCATTCCCGCCACCCTGGTGCCCCTTTATGCCTTCCGGTGCCCCGTCTGGAGAAGCCTTGGTGATATCCTCCGTGAGCTCCTTAGTGAGGCATTCGGTAGTGACCAAGCCTTTGTCCTCCGCGGGGGGCCTTAACAAGGGGGGTCATCTTTACTCCCCCCTCGGCGTCCTCAGGATCCCCCTTTGGGTCTTCCGGGGGCTGCAGCTCCACCCTGACCCTCGCGGAAAAACCCGGGGGGGGTTCTCACTGGGGTTCCGACTGCCAGATCGTTTCTCTCGTTTCCGGGCCCCGGGCCATTCCACCTCACCATTTCTTTTTCAGGTTCCTGCCGGGTTTTTCCCCCGCTGAATACCGGGACTCGGCGGACGTCTTTTTCGGAGAAAAACAGGCCGAATCCCTTCCTCTTCATCCCCCCTTGACTGTTCCCATTGACCTCCTTCCGGGGACCAGCCCTCCTCGGGTTTAGAGTTTACCCGTTGCTAGCCAGAGACTCAGGCCATGTGAACTATATCCGTGGAACCCTGAAAAAGGGTTTTATAGAAAAGTCCTCATCACCCCCCGGGCTGGTTTTTTCTTCGTAAGAAAAGGGTGGTTTCTCGTCCATGATCGACTACCGGGCCCCTGAACCAGATTCCCCTTTGAAAAAAACCCCTTCCGTTGCCATATTTACAGAACTCTTTGGAAACTACAGGGAGCCAAGGTTTTCTCCAAAATTGGGGCCGGGGGGCATACAACCTCATCAGGACCCCTGAGGGAATTAGTGGAAGACGGCTTTAATACCCCCGACGGTCACTTTGGTATCTTAATCCCTTTTTGGGCTGTTTCAATGCTCCCCGGTCTTTTAGGGTTTGTAAATGACATTTTTCAGGGATGCCTCATGTGTCATCGTTTTTCCTGGACAAACTTGGTTTTCTCCTCTGACCCCGGACCCCTCTATCCAAGGGGCGCCTAGTCCTGCAACCCTTCGCAGCAACTGCCTCTACCCAAATTAGAGAAATTGCGGTTCCATCAATCCCCTCTGCCCTTTTTTCCCGGGAATGCTCCGACCGAGGCCTCAAATGGACCCCCCTAAAAATGTCTGCTATCCGCAATGGCCCCGACCCCGTTGGACTTCGAGCCCTACAACTTTTTTTTGGGGTTTGCCAAATTTCTTTTGGGTTTTTATCCCTTCTCTACATGGTGGCCCAAATTGTGGCTCTCACCAGGAAGAAGGTAAACCCCAAAAGTTGGCCCCCAGCGGGGGGAAAGAGCCCTTTCGGATTTGAAACGCCTTTGTTCCGACCTATTTGTCACGCCCGACCCCGAGAACCTTCTCTCTGGAGGTGGATGCCTCTTTGGTGGGGGCCGGAGTGTCGTTACTCAAAAGGGTCCCAAAGGGAAAACCCACCTGGGGGTTTTTCTCCAAGACCTTCTTCGGTGGGGAACTAGCTATTGGGGGGACCGGAATTATCGCTATAAGATGGCCCCCCAGGGTGGCGGGATCTCCCCGGGGGGTCTTCCCTTTTGAGGTATATACAGTCACAAAACCTTCGTATCTCCAGTCGGCCCAGCGCCTCAAACCTCGGGGAAGCACGGTGGGTTTTTTTTTTTTTTAAGTTTAAATTCCGGGTCCATTTTGCCCAGCCGGGAAAACATCAGGGCGGATGCTTCTCTCGCGCATTTACTCACTGGAGAGGAGCTGCAGCCCAACACTTTTACCCCGGGAAAGCCTGATCCCAAAGCGCACCGTCCTCCTTCGGCAGATACCCCCCGGCAAGACCTAGTCAGCCGTCGCTGCGCAGGAGAATATGATTGGGGGCTTGCTCTTTGATGGCGGACATCCTGGGCCCCCAAGATCGTTCCAATTGATCTTTCGCTTCTACGGGGCCGGGGCTGGTAATGATATTTAAAGGGCTTCTGGATGCGTGTACTTGTGCCCGGGTAAGGACCCCCCCACGTCCCTTCCCCGGGGTGCTGCGACCCTGCCTCGCCAGTATCCAAAGGGCCCATGTGCGATGGATTACACCGACCTTCCACCTCTTCGGGGTCACCCGTTTGGGGGATTACAAGGTTTTGAAAATGTCCACTTGTCCCCCTCCCCGGTTTCCCCCCACACCACTCTTGCCTCCCTTTTTTTTATTCACTTTTTTCCCTGCACTTGCCCCCGCACAAGTTTTATCGTGGGGGGCAGTTCGTTCCCAAATTTTGGCGCCACTTGCCCTGACTGCAGGGGAAGTAGGGTTCTCTTGTCATACCCCCGCAATCTAACGGGCCCGGTAGAGGGGTCAATCGATTCTGGGCGTACTTACTCATTTTTGTTTCTGCCGCCAGGATGATTGGGCCAACCTCCCACCCCCGGGCCGAATTTCATACAACTCGTTTTATTAGGGGGTTTCTGGCGCTCTCCCTTTTTTTTTGTATATGGGGCCCGGGATCCCCCGCCTCCCCTCCCCTCTGCCCTCCCTCCTCCCAGGTTCCCCTTTTAGATTTGGTCCAGCTTATCTGGCATTTGGAAGCAGATCGTAGTCCCTGCAGCTGCTGCTGCCCTATGAAGGTCAGGGGAAGAAAGAGGAGACGGCTCCAACCTTGTTCTGGGCAAGGTCTGGGGGGTCCCCAAAAATGTAGGTTGAAAATCCCCACACAAGCTGGGGTCCGCCTTCCTTGGGCCCTTTGAAATCCTGAGCCGTTTAACCTGTATATAAGCTCCGACTTCCACCCACCATGGGGGATCCCAAATTCTTTTTAGTATCCCCCGAAGCCCGTCGGTTGAACCCCCTTCTCCAGAAAAAGTTCCCCCCCCTCCCGAGACTGAGCCTCCAAAATTTGCGGTCTAAATCTTGGGTATGAAGTCGGTTAGGGGGGAAACGGCAATTCCTGGGGGATGGGAGGGTTCGGTCCCGGAGGAAGTCTGGAGTGAGGAAAAGGGAGGAGGCCTGGGGTGGGGGGGGGTACTGTACAGTGGTCCCCCGCCCCTCGCCCCGGGGTGGGGAGCCCTGTGCTGCCGCCGTCGGGTCCCGGCGGGACTGCCGGTCCCCGGGGCGGGGCCCGGTTCCCCTTAAAATGACTGCCTCCCCGTCCTCCCTCCCCCCTGGCCGGCCCTTTGGCGGCGCGCCGGCTCTCGGGGGTTTAAAGGGGCCCGTACGCCTTTTTGGTAAAGGCTGGCGGTGACCCCATTTTAAACCCCTTTCCCCCCCTTTCCTCACCTTTGCCGGATCTTTAGTGCCGTACTGCCTTTAGAAAAGCGTCTTCTGCCTCATACCTGTCTTCCCTGTACCGAAAACCTTTCGCTCCGTCTCCCGACCACGAACCTTTTCCGCCTGCCCCACTTTTGCCGGGGCCCGACTTCGCCTACGTCTCACGATTTTGTACCACGCACTCCCTTTGGCTGCCCCCCGCCAAACCAAGCCCACGCCAGTGGGGCCCATCTGGTATTTCCCCGCCGCAGAAAGGGTCTATCCCCTTTTTGCGGGGGCTCTGGTGAAAAGGGGGTTTTTACTTAGATTCCCCCCCCCCCTGGGTTAGGGTTTAACCCATCGTTTGCGGTGGTCCAGCGGACCCAACTACCAGCATCCGTTCCGGGGACATGTATGAAACTTGGCCCAACACACTAGTTCTAAATCTCTTTTAGAGAAGTATTATTTTAGGGGAATTACCCGGGAAAAACTTTTTTTTAATTTTGTCTTGAAAACCCAATTCCCCCTCAGTCGGCCCCCCCCATTTTTTAAACTTGGTCTTTTTTTTTTTTTTTTCATAAATGTGCCTAAGTGTCCCAAATTGGTGGAAACCCCCCCCCCATACAGTTGGGTGTTTCAAAAGGGGTTTGTGTTGTCACAGTTTGGGGCCATGGGTTTGATGTACCCCCGGGTTTCATACCTCTATTAAACCAGGGCCCCAAGGGGGTTTTTTTTTTTACTCAAAGTATGACAGAAAACTGTTTGTTTGTTGTTCAAGCTTCACAAAAAA
The DNA here is from genome assembly GCA_025379985.1 of Phyllomedusa bahiana. Lineage (NCBI taxonomy): Eukaryota > Metazoa > Chordata > Amphibia > Anura > Hylidae > Phyllomedusa > Phyllomedusa bahiana. The sequence continues at coordinate 3,491 of JAODAL010077324.1, read as the reverse complement.
GTGAAATAAAAAGTGATCAAAAACTCTTATATGCCCCATAATCATACCAAATAAAATGCCCTTATACAGTTAGATCAGCAGAAAAATAAGTTGTTTCTCTAAAAATATTGTGAGATAATAAACATGATTTCTTAGTATATTTAAGTGGTAAGTATGATTTAAAAGGGGGTGTATCACATAAAATGAGCATGTTGTCCCCCTTTTCAATTGGTATATTTGATTATTTAAAGTGGTTGTCCAGCAGAAGAAACTTTTTTTGAAATGGGATCAAGAGGAGATAGGAAAAAAAAAGTATCTACCTGCTGCCAGAGGCGTAACTTCAAGCTCTTGGGCCCTAGTGCAAAAAGTGAAATGGGGCCCCCCAGTTGCCATGCCCCTTTTACAATACTGATGTTTTCTTATGTGGCAGAAGGGATTTTGGGCCCCCTCAGGTTGCAGGGCCCGGTAGCGACTGCTACCGCTGCACCCCCTGTAGCTACGCCCCTGCCTGCTGCTACTTCAGGACTCCCAGGATCTGCTCTTCACTTCTCAACTCCTGTCCCAACACACAGGAGCGGCTGGCACTATATTGTAAGTGAATAGAGTGTGAGCCTCTTCTGAGAACTGGGACAAGAATGGAAGTAAAAAGGAGCCAGTCCACTTGGAGCTCTGATGTAGCAGGTGATAGGAAGGTAAGTATAACTTGTTTTTAACTTTTTTACTTCCCATCCTGGCCCCTTTTCAAATAAAAGATGTTTTCGCTGGACAACCCCTTTACGTAGTAATCATTTTCTGTGGCATGCTACATCACCGGCATCCTTCATGCTAAAAAGGGAACCTGATGTTTTGTACCAGGGCCCATGAACCTTAAGCTATACCCCTGATCTTTGTGCACACTTGGTTAATTTGTGTATAGAAGAGAGTGATTCTTTGAATAAATTTACATGCATGTGTTTATATTACTTCCTTGCCAAATAATTTGACATTTCTAGCTTCTGTGATGTATATTTTACTGTATATATTTAATAAGAATTACTGCGCGTTATTCATTTCAAGAGAGTCACTTCATATTTCTTTTTACAGACTTCAGCTAGCATTTCAATTATTTGATCTACTTTCCGGGAGGTTAATGGATGAATGGGTCTTGTTAGATAATAAAAATGACAATTAATATTTCAGTTCCACTTTGATATTAATAATTAGATGACTCTGAGTATCATTATTTTTATTAAGTGTAGTTGCATCAGCATTAAAGCTTACAGCAGTGATAATGCATAAGTGGTTACATCTGAGAAAAAAAAATATTTAAGCACAGTTTCTAATTAGTATTCCTTAAAGCTACTTTAGCATAGCAGACAAACTTCAGGTAAGTAAACAAAATATTCCAAAATCATATTCCTACCTTACAGCTGGATACTACAAAGTTTATAGGACATGGGCTATAGAAAGAAAACTGTAATTTGCATTTAACATTATATGGAAAATGTTTATATGGCATAAAAAATCTATCAAGGTAGATGTTTGCGATGTACACTATGATCTGCCAGAAATGTGGTGTTTAAACATGTTACAGACACCAATGGTTCTTCTAATCTCTTATATTGGAGGGGAAGTTCAAAGCTATATGACAGCAATTTTCACTCTTCACATGCAGTCGCAGAAGGGACACAGAAGATAACTGAAGCTTGCCAACAAATCTGTTAAAGCTTTAAAGTTATCCTGTAGAATCTGCATTTCCTGTGATGTTGTATTACATCAATAAACTTCTCCCTAGCAATCAAAGGAATGCAACTTAAGAAGCAGTCACAGACCAGTGCTTATGTTGCAGTATGGAGTGCTTGTATTCTGTCTTCAGGTTTACAAACTGGTTAAAACATATAAATCATTCCATCATTTACACTACTCATAAAAAGCTAGAGACATTTGGCTTTTGGTTGAAATTTCAGGATTAACATAACATTTCTTGTAATTTTTTTTAAATGCAATAAATGAGACCATCTCTTAACAAATCTGTTAAAGCTTTAAAGTTATCCTGTAGAATCTGCCTTTCCTGTGATGTTGTATTACATCAATAAGCTACTCCTTAGCAATCAAAGGAACACAACTTAAGAAGCAGTCACAGACCAGTGCTTATGTTAAAGTACGGAGATCTTGTATTCTGTTTTCAGGTTACCAAACTGGTAAAAAACCTAAATCATTCTATTATTTACACTACTCATAAAAAGTTAGGGATATTTTACTTCTAGTTGAAATTTCAGAATGAACATAACATTTCTTCAAATTCTTTTTTAAATGCAATAAATGAGACCATCTCTTAACTTTAGAATGCACATATCTAACTGTTCAAGTTTTCAGTCCTTTTTTGCACAACTTGCTGATCTCTAACAACCATCTTAATGGCAAAACTCACAACAGGTATTGATTCCTGAATCACTCAATACATTTAAGGGATCAGCATAAATTAAACATTTTGACATCATGAGACCAAAACAACACATTACAATTGATCAACAATGCCTCGCCATTGCAAGACTTCAAGCAGAATGTTTTCAGAGGGAAGTGGTCACTGAGCTTATAATGTTACACAGTGTCATAAGCAGGTTGTCCTTTGGCTACATTACACACTGATGATGGTTTCATTGTATACAATGCCCTGGGGAATAAGATTATGAATGCCACACAACACAAGACATGTTTAAGGGAGGTTTGAGGCACTCAAGTGTCAAATCAGACCATTTGTGGCCACCAACGATGCTGGAGACATCAAGGAGAGCACTATGCATCAGCCACCAGATGAGCCTTTGGTGGTGGTGGCGTTACAGTGTGGGCAGGTGTGTCAAGTCAATACAGAACTGCACTGCACTTTGTGAATGGTGCAGTGACAAGCCTCTACTACTTGAATAACATCATTAATCCAGTCTTTGTCCCTCTGCATGAACAACAGAGGGCTAATTTCATCTTCATGGGCAACAATGCTCTACCTCATTGAGGTCACATCATTAGGGAATGGCTATTGGAGACTTGGGTACATCAAATGGAGTGCCCTTCACTTTCTACAGATCCAAACCTCCAGAAAACCTGTGGGATCAGCTGATTCTCTACTTGGAAGCTCATAAATGTGTACAATTGGACCTGAATGAACCTCAAATCAACATTATATGCTATGACTAGAGATGTGCGAATTGATTCTAACGAAGTGGAATTCGTTTAGAATTTCAGGAAAACTTCGGTTCTGAACGAAGTCGAAGTTTGGGGTACTTCGGGTGAACGAAGTGTGCTTTTGATTGATAAAATGGCTGCAAACACATGGCGCTACATGGGGCAAAGCACTCTGGGAGGAAGAAGGCATAGCCTGCATGACATGTGCAGAGATTGAAGCCAATCAGAGACCGGCGGATTCTGTGACGTCACCGCACTATATAAGTCCGGCGCGATGCTGGGAGCTCATACCGCTCTCATTGTACTGATCATGGAAGGTGCTGCCGCGGCTGATTGTTACTGAAGAAATGGGT
>JAODAL010077323.1:0-13309 GCA_025379985.1 Phyllomedusa bahiana | reverse complement strand
TGTAGCACAAAGGAGAGTCACGAGGGGTCAGAGTAGGTGTCATTAGCGGCCGTGTTTTGACCCCCAAATCCCAACATCATATTGTCAGGAGAAGGGGCGGCAGCTTGTGTGTCGGGGCGCGGAGGCAAAAAAGGGGGGTTAGTTTTCTTGGGAGTCGCGGGTGGCATTTAGGTGGGGGGGGCAAAACAGCGGGGAGGGCACCCGTTCGCAGGCCCCTTCCGGCCCAGGTGCAGCGAGGGGTCATGGGGAAAAAGCGGCGGTAGCGTCGGTCAGTGGGGGAGTGTTGGTGGTAAATCCTTACTCTGCAGTGTGGCAGTATTTTTCCAAAGACCCTGGGGAGGCGAAATGGCGAACTAGTGAATCTGGGGCTAAAAGTGAAAGTGGCCCGGGAAACCTAATGTTACACATGGCCGGGTGTCAACATATGCAGCTCCTCCAGTGGCGGGGAGAAGTGTCTAGATGTGGTGGTCCACCCTGTGCAGCAGCCCACCCAGTGCACGCATCCCATTTCGGGCAATCAAGCCCTTACCCCTCTGCCAGGGGCTATTTGTCTGTCCCGTCATTAGGCCCGATGCCCCTTTCCCCTCATCATCAGGGCGCAGCGTCGTTCCCCGAAAAGATTAGCAAGAGACAGCGATGACCAGCCTATAAGTGCAGAAGCTGACGTGCTGGACTCTGTGTGGACTCTGCACGTTCAGAGAACTGATGGTTGTGCGAGCCAGGTGAAGAGTCCCAAGCCTTTATTTTTTTTCGAAAAAGGAGTACCAGCGGACAAATTGTAGAAGGAAGGTGGGCCAGTTTTGACCCTTTTGGGAGTCTTCTTCCCAGCAGCGCGGCGTTGGTGCGTAACTACGGTATGGACAGTCTGTTTAGGCCCGTGGTGAAGGGCCCTTCCCCCCCAGCCAACCAAAAAACTTTGGCCGGTGAGCCCTTTCTCCCCACTTTTTCAAACTGCAATTTGCGCCAATGTCTCCCTCCTCTCCGCCTCCCCCCCTCAGTTTCCATTGCAGCGAAAAGTTTTTCTGTCCTCCAGCATCCCACATGTGAGGGCACGCGGTGTTTCCCGTTTACAACCCGGTTTGCTGGGCGAATGAAATCACACAGGGGAGGAAACTGATCGACTTTTTTTTGTGGGTTTTTTCCCCGAAAATGAAAATTGGAACCCTGTGAAGACAATGGAAAGAACATGATGTCCGTACTGCTCCAAGGAGGGCTGAGCCATGCGCCCTGCATGGCGCATGAGTTCAATCTGGTTGTCAAACTGTTCCTCAAGTCTTTCACCCATCTGCAAGACATTCTAAACATGGCCAGAAAACTTTGTATGCATTTCAGCCATTCCTATAAAAGCCAAGCACACCATCCTTGAGCTGCAGCAGCAGAAAGGCCTCCCCAATATAGGCTGATATGCATTGTTTCCACCCGTTGGAAATCCAGCCTCCATATGTTGGACCAAATCTATGAACAGAGAAAGGCCATTAATGATTTCTTGATGACCCAAGCGGACAGGAGTTCTCCCCAGTGTAATTTTGATGTCAGCCAGTGGCAGCTCATGCGTGACACCTGCCGCTTGCTCAGGCCCTTTGAGGAGGCCACGTTATTTGTCCGTCGCCAGGACTACGTGATAAACAACATCATTCCACTGCTTTGTGTCCTGCAACAGATGCTGCAAAATTGGTCTGGGCAGAGGACTGGAGAAGTGACGAATATATTTCACGGCCACATGAGTCCAGTGGGGGCTGAACTGGAGGAGGAGGAGGACATTGCAGCACAAGCAATGTCTGGTGAAATTAGTGTTTTTTCTACCCAGGGGACAGGAGAGGAGGGGTAGGAGCAGCCAGAGGAGGTAGAGGGAGATGAGGAAGATGAGGCAGATGACCCTGACAATATACAGTGGAGATGGAGGCAGGGAGTCTCTCAAAGTCACTTGCGCAGATGGCTCGCTATATGCTGATTTATCTGGTTAGTAACAGCCGAATAGTCACCATCCGGCAGAGGAATGACTTCTGGGTCTCCACCCTCTTGGACACTCGCTACCGGTCCAAAATGGGGGACTATTTTTTACCTGCCGAGAGGGAGGACAAACTCAAGTACTATGGAGACATCCTATGTAGTCAGTTGGTCGCTGCCTATATGCACCATCATCCATCCTCTAGCAGGTCTGACTAGGGAGTTCCTCAGTGCTCATGTACCACTGCCACGGCTGCTGTGGGAAGGTGAGGGGTTAGGAGCAGTACCAGCTCCATCAGCAGCAACCTTAGTCTGGAGTCATTGATGAACAGCTTTCTTCGCCCGCCAAGAAAGGAAGGTGCTTACCAGCAGCAGCAGGACCTGCAGAAAACCCATAACCAGCAGGTGGTGGCCTATGTGGTGGCCTAGGTCGGCGCACCATAGCCCTCCATGATATCGGAGCCATATGCTCCTAGATATCTTGGTTCTTGGCCTCGTATAACAGTAACCGAGCTTTATTCTCAGTTACTGGCTATTTTCAGTCCCCTGATGACGCCACAAGTAAGGTAGAAACATGTTGGGACATTATTGTTTACTGAGATTTTGTATTGTACTCACCAGTATAGGGTATAATAGGGGCTTTGCATAGTAGGGCTAGGTTCCTGTACAGGGTCGCTCTTTATTGGAGCGGGTGCCCTATTTTTGCTAGGTAGGGACCTATGGTAGATATGTAGGATTGTAATAGGGACAGTGATATTGTTCCAATACCATATACCTACCATTTTATGTGCACTTTTGATTATGTGTTTTGGGTCATTGTTTGCTCTATAGAGATTTTTTAATCTTATTGAAATAAATGTTATATTTTAGATACACTTTCTCCTCATTGATGTTGAGCTGGCCTATGTGCCACCCCACATTGAAAATCCGCTGGACTACTGGGCAGTCAAACTGGATTTGTGGCCGCAACTTGCCGTGTTTCAACTGGAGAAGCCCGGCCAGTGGTATGGCATCAGAATGGGTGTTCAGTGCGGCGGGGGCCATAGTTACCCAAAGAAGAACTCGCTTGACCACCCAAAATGTGGAGAGACTCACCTTTGTCAAGATAAATCATGCGTGGATCAGCCAGGATTTCCACACACCAATGCCTGATACATCAGATTAGATCAGCCATGCCACCTCATCCAAACTTTGAGTCTGGATTCTTTGGGCTACCTGCCTCAGCTACTATTCTAATGTTGCCACCCACCTGATGCCATAAATCTGCTTCCAGCTGCTCCTTCTACCACCCTCCATCTTTTCCAGGGACTTGCCACTCCCCTCCCCACTTTTCACTTGGCCAGTATGTAGCCTTCTGATGCTGCTACCACCTCACCACTCAGGTCTCCTCATGCTGCTGCTGCTGCCACCTCCAGGCTATGTTACCATGTCACATGTCACTCTCTGGCTTGATGCTGCTGCCGCCACCTCCTCATTATGTCACCTAGCTTCCACCACCTCAAAATGTTGTCATCGTGCCACTCTACATCCTGATGCTGCTTGCTGCTGCAACCTCCACAATCTGTCATTGTGCCACTCTGTGGCCTACTCATGTTGCCGTCACCTCCACAATCTGTCATTGTGCCACTCTCTGGCCTACTCATGTTGCTGCCACCTTCACAATCTGTCATTTGCCATTCTGTGGCCTACTCATGTTGTTTCCACCTCCACAATCTGTCATTGTGCCACTCTGTGGCCTTCTAATGCTGCTGCCACCTCCACACTGTCATTTGTCTCTTTGTGGCCTACTCATGCTGCTGCCACCTCCACATTCTGTCATTGCGCCACTTGTGGCCTACTCATGTTGCTGTCACCTCCACAATCTGTCATTTGCCACTCTGTGGCATACTCATGTTGGCGCCAACTCCAAACTCTGTCATATTGCCACTCTATGGCCTACTCATGTTGCCGCCACCTCCACCTTCTGTCATTGTGCCACTCTGTGGCCTACTCATGTTGCTGCCACCTTCACAATCTGTCATTTGCCATTCTGTGGCCTACTCATATTGTTGCCACCTTCACAATTTGTCATTGTGCCACTCTGTTGCCTACTCATGCTGCTGCCACATCCACACTCTGTCATTTGTCTCTCTGTGGCCTACTCATGCTGCTGCCACCTCCACATTCTGTCATTACGCCACTCTGTGGCCTACCCATGTTGTTGTCACCTCCACAATCTGTCAATTGCCACTCTGTATCCTACTCATTTGGCACCAACTCCACACTCTGTCATATTGCCCCTCTGTGGCCTATTCATGTTGCTTTCAACTGACCACTCTTTCACTAAACCACCCTATTTTTTCCTAATGCTGTTTCCACCTTCCAACACTCTATGACGTCACTATGTTTGGTTTTCCCCTTCATTTAATCTGTCAGAAGTAATGAAAAGGAGAAAAACACCATAAAGCCACTATGACATGGTGCTTTGTTTGTTTCAGGATTGTCTGATGATTAGGTAGCCAAACGCAAGATTGGAAACAAAACACAAAAGACATGCAAATAATCTATTTACTTGTCCTCTCTTTTTTGGAACAATTCTTGTTTCTTTTTAGCTTTAGCAATACTGATGGATTATGGACCGACTGAAAGAGGACACTAACAGATCAAAGGAAGGGCAAAATGATCAGTGACGTCAACGCAAAATAACTGCTGACATCCTCTCCACTCTGACAGGGGGTTTCTACATGTATCAGCATTTAACAGAACAGGTTCTGTCATAATCTGTGGAATCATGTCATGATGGTGTAAAAGGAGTAGGCTCTTTGAAGCTATAGTGGGTCCTTCGCCCTTTGCTCGGTTCTTTTTAGCTGGCACTGACATTACCCTGTCAGGCTGCATTCCCATTTCAGTTATTTGGTCAGTTTTCACCCTGTTATTGCCCAGATAAGTGAAGTGTGAAGCGATTCTAAGTGTGGTGCCTGTCATTTGCATTTCATACTAAATCGCAGCACTAAACCACGCTCCCTATGCATATTTCTGCATGGCACAATGTTCTACAACACCATGCAGGCTCTCTGCAGCCAGAAAATCACTATTTTATAATGCCGCAAATAAATTCGGACTGAAACTAATTTTGGGGGAAAATCCAGCGAATCGGCCAATTCGTATTTTTGAGAAATTCGCTCATATCTAATAAAAAGCAAACTTTGTAGTGAGACAATGCCCTTAGCTATTGTGAACTATTATGATAGCGATAGCCAAGGTACAGACAGGAGGAGTGAGTTACTGGAGGAGTGAGCTACCAGAAAGCCCGGAAAGGGAATTAAACACTTCCTGGACTGTCTGTGATGTCACCATGCCTGCAAAGCATTCTGGGCATTGCTGGGTATGGTGATTGACAGTTGCCATGGAGACCAGTATAGAGCATTTCTTCTCTACACTCATCTCTAATTGCATCAGTGATCTGAAGATCGCTGAGACAAATCCTCTATGGGGAAAAGTGAAAAAGTAACAAAAAAAGTGAAAAAAGTGAAACACAAACAAGAATAATAAAATAAAAACACGTACATTGCCTTTTTCACCTTTACAAATGGCAGTTGCCTCAAAAAAGATCAAAACATATACACATATTACGTATCGCTGCATGTGTAATGACCTACCCTATAAAAATGTCATGTTAACCTGCAAGGTGAACGCCATAAAAAAAAGAATTGTAAGTTTTGTTCATCAAGCAGCACATAAAATGGCTTAGAAAAAGTGATCAAAAACTCATATAAACACCAAAATTTAACCAATTAAAAAGCCGGTTTACCTCACAAAGAAAAGTCTCTACACGGCTCTGTATACAAAAAAAATAAAAAAAATATGGCTATCAAAAGATAGCGATGCATAAATATTGTTTTACACAATTATTATTATTATTATTATTATTACTATTATTATTTATTTTAAAAAGCCATTGATTCCAGGGCGCTATAAATTCAATAGGGGGGTTACATACATGACATATGTCCAACGAGTACAATGATAATGATGAATGACATACAACTGGCACAACGGAGGGAGAGAGGACCTTGCCTACGAGGGCTTACAATCTACAAGGAGGAGGTAAGGGGCAGACATGTTTGTGGAGGGTGTAGTGGCAGCAGGGTTATTGTAGGTTATAGGCAAGCCTGAAGAAATGGGTTTTCAGGTTGCTTTTGAACCTGGGGAAGGTGGAGGAGAGTCTGATGTGTTGGGGCAGTGAGTTACAGAGAATTGGGGAATCCTTGTAGGTCATGTTTAGTAATTTGAAGTCAATTCGCTGGGCAAATGAAAGCCAATGAAGGGATTGGCAGAGGGGAGAGGCAAAGGAGTAGCGAGGATAGAGGTGGATAAGACGTGCAGCAGAGTTGAGAATAGTTTGGAGGGGAGCAAGTGCTAGATGGGAGGCCACAAAGAAGGGTATTGCTGTAGTGTAGGTGGGAGATGACAAGGGCGTGGACTAGCATTTTTGTAGTGTCGAAGTTGAGGAATGAACATACAAATACTACATAAACTGGGTATTGTCGTAATTGTATCGACCCACAGAGTAAAAATAACTTGTCATGTATACTACATGGTGAGCGCTGTTAAAAAAAAAAAAAAACACACTACTAGGATTGCAATTTTCTCTTCACTCTGCCTTCCAAAAAACAGATTTAAAATCGATTAAAAAGCCTCTTCCTCCAAAAAATGATAACAGCAAAAACGACAAATCATTCTGCAAAAAACAAGCCCCTACACATCCTAGTACACAGAAAAATATCTAAGTTATGGCGATGCAAACACGTGTTTTCCTTTTAGAATAAAAGTGTTTTTATTCTGTAAAGCAGTAAAACATAAACAAGTATACAAATTGGGTATCCCTGTAATCGTATTGACTTGCTGAGTAAGGCTAGCATGTCATTTATACCGCATGGTGGCCGCTGTAAAAATATAAAAGTAAAAAAACACTACCAGGACTGCTGTACTTTGTTCAAAACGCCTCACAAAAATTCTAATAAAAGTGATCAAAGCGTCATATGAAACCGAAAATTGTACAGATAAAAACATCAACTTATCCCACAAAAAGCAAGCCCATAGTCAGCTCCGTATACGGAAAAATAAAAAGTTATGGCTGTCAGAATAGGACAACATAAATACACATTTTTTTATAAACACATTTCTATTATTTGAAGGTAATAAAACATTAAAAACTATATCAAATTTATATAATTGCAATTGTACCGACCCACATAATAAAGGTATCCTGTCATTTACACTGCACGGCGAATGCTGTAGGATTGAAACTCAAAAAAACAATGGCAGAACTGCCTGGTTGTTCGCCCATTTTCATGGTCTAATGATAAAAAAAATGGAACACCTATGCACCCAAAATGCACAGTACACGCCTAGATGAGATCCCTGAGGGGTGTTGGATCCAAAATGCGGTGAGTTCTGGAAGGTTTCATTTGTTATGGTACTTTAAGGGAGCTTTACAAATGTGACATGTCACCTACCAAAATCTGCGTTCCAAAAGCCAAACAGCGCTCCCTTCCTTGTATTCCCTGCCATGCACCCAAAGAGCAGTTTACACCCATATATAGGCTACAGCTAAACTTTGAAGAAATTGCGTAACAAAATTTGGGGTGCTTTTTTTCCAGGATTCTTTTTCAGCTAAAATTGAAGATTGTTGAAAAAAAATATTTGTCTTCATTTTCACAACCTAATGCTAAAAAAATTGTGAAACACCTGTGGGGTCGATATACTCACTACACTCCTGGATATATTCCTTATGGGGTGTAGTTTCCAATTTGGGGTCTTTTTTTTGGGGTGTTTATTAAGCTTTAGCCCATTAATTGCAGGACATACAGTACGCCCCGCAATTATGCCGGGTCTTCGGGAGTCGTGCTAATATGGGCGTATTCTTGCGACGCGGAGGGGAGGGGGTGGGGGCGGCGGCCCGCCAGCCCCATAGACATTCATTACCTGTGGCACCTAATAGGTTAATAAACTTTCTAAATGCTGTTTTGAATATTTTAAGTGGTGTAGTTTCTGAGATGGAGTAATTTATGGGGGTGTCTAACATACAGGCCCCTCAATGCCTTGTCAGAAATGGACTGGTCCCTAAAAAATGTATATCACAATTTTTTTTTTAAATGTGAAAAATGACTATTAAGGGCCACATGCATGAACACGGTCTAGGCCCCTTTAATTTTTCCAGAACACTATATGAAGTGAAAAGGGCATTCTGATTGGTTGCTATGGGCAACAAAGTGATTTTTAGACCTAGACAGTTTTCATACATGAGGCTCTAAATGTCTAAGCCTCTTAATGTCATAAAAAAAATTAAAGATAATTTTTAAAAATGATGCCAACCTACAGTAGACATATGGTAGATGTTACTTATAAACTATTTTGGATGGAATAACTGTCATACATGCAGAAATTTTTGAAGTTTGAAAATGGTAAATGTTTTCAAATTGTTCACGATAATATCTTTCACAAATAAACAAGGATTTTGTGGATCATAATTTCTTACTAACTTAAAGCACAATGTGTCACAAGAAAACAGTTTCTGAATTATTTGGATAGGTAAAAGTGTCAGAAAGTTATTCTCACATAAAGTGACACATGTCAGATTTCATAAATGGGGCTTTCTCAGGAAGGTCAAAACTATCTGCGGTGGTAAAGAGCTAATCATCATCATGTAGTAATTAGATACTTTTAGTAATCACTTACCAATTACTGTCTTAAAATTTGATATCTAAAGGTATGTCCACACGACAATGTAGAAAACCTCGTCGGATTCTATGGCTGAAAACTGTGTTGGGTGATGTGGCTTTCAATGAGTATTTTATGTAGATTTTGAGGTTGTTTTTTTACTACAGATTTACAGTCAGAAAAATGAGTCTCATCAATCTCTATGGTATTTTAGATGCCAATTTGATATAGAGATGTCTCTGGCAGAGACTAGGAAGATTTCTATCAGAAGAATAAGGCAAGTTGAACTCACTAAAAGAATCCAAGAGTCTAGAATCTAGAGTACAGTAATATAGCAAGTTATAGTGACAAGAATTTCAGAAAAGGGTCTTTGATCTAGGTACTTATTACCAGATTGGATTCAGGAAGAAATTTTTCCCTAAAAGGAGGAGAATTCTCTTCTTCCTCATGGAGGTTTTTGCCCTCTTCTGGATCAACACTGTAGGACAATAGAGTAAACTAGATGGACGTCTGTCTTTTTTGGCCTTATAAATTAGGTGACTTTGTGATGTGAGCAGCTCAGGGATAAGGGGCTACAATTTACTATCGGAAAGAGGGTAAAGACTTTTTCTTCAGCAGTGGGTTAATACAGGATAGAAGAGAAGTCTGCACTAGATGTTAGCAATGCATGATGAGAACCATAGTCTGCTAACCACATGAACTCCTACTGAAGCCAAGATCACTCAATCTGTGCTGAGGAGGAACAAATAGGGGACAACAGAGTGACAGATTATGTAATTTACAGTGAGTACAGAAAGTATTCAGATCCCTTTAAATTTTTCACTCTCTGTTTCATTGAAGCCATTTGGTAAGATCAAAATGTTCATTTTTTTGCTCATTAATGTACACTCTGCACCTTATCTTGAAAGGAAAAAAACAGAAATGTACATATTTTTGCAATATTATTAAACAAGAAAAACTGAAATATCACATGGTCATAAATATTCAAACCCTTTGCTGTGACACTCATGTTTAACACACATGCTGTCCATTTCCTTCTGATCCTCATTTAGATGGTTCTACTCCTTCATTGGACTCCAGCTGTGTTTAATTAAAATGATTTGATTTGATTAGGAAAGGCACACACCTGTCTACATAAGACCTCACATCTTACAGTGCATGTCATGAGAATCATGAGGTCTAAGGAACTGCCCAAGGAGCTCAGAGACAGAATTGTGGCAAGGCACAGATATGGCAAAAGAATTTCTGCAGTTTCCTAAGAGCACAGTGGCCTCCATAATCCTTAAATGGAAGAAGTTTGGGACGACCACAACTCTATCTCAACTTGGCCATTCAGCCAAACGATAAGATAGGATCTGCCAATAGAGTTATGAATTGGTAAAGCAGTGCTGATAATGTGAGGAGTCTAAGATGTTTATTTTATAAATTCTACAGTGAAGAGTCATGGCCGGGAGAAGTTGTATTGGCGGTCTGGGACAGATGGAGAAGAGAAAGAGAACAACTCTTCAGAGATGTTTCCTGTGAGTCACTAGATGTTACTTTACGGTAATCACTTATATGTCTGCAGAGCCTGTGTACAACTCTGGTATCCATCAGTGTATGATGACTGTATTCCGGTAATATTGGTTGTAGTATAATGGCTTATATTCATTAATGGTATGTTGTATTATCCAGTCACTATGTGGTGGTGATGTGTAGTCATGGTGTGATGATATTATTCGGTCAATATGTGCTGGTGAAAAGTGGTCTTAATAGGACAATGGTACTATTAGCCTGGGATTCTGGTATTCTGTAGCGGTGTTATTTGGTAACTGTATGACTATTATTTAGTAGTTTTTACGTAGCATATTGTGTTAAAACTGTTCGTATATTTTGGATTTGGTTGATGATGATACACTGTGTGGCATCGTGGCGCATTATGTTATGTGGGGAAGAAATTTTTTCACGCCACCCAGAGTGCAATTTAGCCTAGGAACGGTCCTGTGTATATATGCCTCGGATGTAGGATTAGCCTTATTCTGTTGCTCGGCTTGCAATGACCTTGCAACCCCCTTTCAGGTTTTTCTGTCTGAATGCCAAAAAAAACCCCTTCAAGTTCTGTAGAATATATCAATCAATATCCACTTGGGCTGCATTCTCTAGGTATAAGTATGTTAAGCATTCCAAGCTTTAAATAATATGAATAGTCCTCCATTAGGGGTAACAAGAGCATAAAACGATTGGTGATAAAATTTGATTCAAAGAATAAAATATCCTTCATTATAAAGTAGATTATGAAAATTAGATTGTAGTTTCTCAAAAAACTAAGTCGGCATTGTTCAAAAAATGAAAGTAAAACAAACTGAGATCTTTCTTTGAATAGTAGATTGTAGTAATTAAATTATAGGTCATTATAGCTCAAAGAGATTAGGTAATGACATTAGCGAAAACACAAAAATTGCCAGCAGATTTGAAAGTAATTGCACCCTCACTTTTTTGAATTGTGCTTTATTACCCTTAATGCGTTTTCTAGGGTGAAGGCGATTACAGAGGAGAAAATGATGACACTATTGAATACCTCAGACTTTATATTCTTCATCACATTCAATGAGCAATACTTTGCCCTGCTCCCTTTAGGTAAAAATAAAAAAGTAACATAAAAAAAACCCTTTTATTCTCTTTCCTTGGATCTTTGTAGCGTCAGTTCTCCCCAATCTTCTGCACACATGCCAGCACTTCATAAAAGGGTATATCACCACTGTATCTCCCGACTGGCTGCAGAGATCATCTGATACTCATTTATACCACTGTAAGTAGAGGCACATGATCGCTGGCAATGTTCCTGCCCCATGTGATGTTCCACAACTCAAAAAAAGTTTGATAATCAGTTAATAGCAACTAGATGAACCCAATTAAATATAGAAAGATACATACCCTCTTTGAATGTTTTCGTGAGACATTCAATAGGAAATGCCAAGGTGTCCTCTCCAAAGATCATGTCAGGCTTATCTGAAAAATACATCTCCAGAGCTTGTCTAGAATCATAGCCATGTTCAGGATAGTGCCTTAAGGTACAGAATTCCATGGTCTAATCTTGTATCACAGATGAGGTGACTGTCTCTACACCAGAGCTCAAGCTCTTTATATAATTACGGGGGCGTGACCTAGCTGCAGTGAGAAGAGGATGGGTTGAAGGATAAAATCAGCACATTCCTTACAATCCACACCCTTCCTGAGCCTAAAGTGCTTGATTCTGATCTCCTTTGTCATCTATCAGTCTCAGGAGCATTTATTCAACTATCCTGTAAGTTTAGTAGAAGGCTTTAACTGGAGTTTATGCCAAAACAAGGTCACACAGGAGTAATTTGCAAGGCCAAGACCTTAAGCTTATTACTGCTTGTAATAGATACTGTGATTAAAGCATAACTGGCACCTATTATTATTTTTTTTAGAGTGTCATTGATTCCAGGGCGCTGTACATTCAAGGGGGTTATATACATAGCATTAGTCAAACAAGTACAATGGTGACAATATGTGACTAACAATTGGTACAGAGGGAGAGAGGACCCTGCCCATGAGGGCTTAAAATCTACAAGGAAGGGGGAAAGATACAGAAGGGGAGAAGCAGACATGTTTGTGGAAGGTGTAGTGAAAGCAGGTAGGTTATAGGCTCCTGAAGAGCTGGGTTTTCAGGTTACTTTTGAAGCTGGTGAAAGTGGAAGAGAGTCTGTTGTGTTGGGGCAGTGAGTTCCAGAGTACGGGGGAAGCACTAGAGAAATCTTGGAGATGTTTTTGTGAGGAGCTGACAAAGAGAGCAGAAAAGAAGGTTCTGTGAGAAGCGGAGATTGCGTGAGGGGAGATATCTGGATATTAAGGCAGAGATGTGTAAGCCGAGTACCGAGGGCAGGTTTTCCGGAATACAGCGAAGTCACGGACAAAGACACGACTCCAACACCAGCTCAACAACGGTTTGTTTTACTGAATTTTCTGGAACAAGATGGTGAACAGATCCCCCAAACACAAATTTACAAAAAAGTATCCCGGGCCCCTGTGCTGCACAGCGCGCTGCCAGAAGTGTACTCTCTGAATGCACGGTAACTTTACCTAACCGTGGGGTTCGGAAAGGCCGATAACCACTGACCTGCTTAATACCGTAAGCACCCACGGGAACAATTGTGTATGGTGGCAGTTGCAGGGGCTCGTGGTGCAGCACAGCAGCTTACACAGCTTAAATGATTTACCCACTTCCCTCCCAAACGCACGTGACACAAACTTTCCCTCACAGATGAACCGGTTCAAGTAGCTAATGGTGCAATAGTAAACTCTCTAAGTCCTGAACAGGAGGATGTATTTGGGAAACCCTCCTTTGGCCTGTAACTGAGCCTAACTAACTAAACTAATATCAGGCCTTCTCACAGTCCTGAACTCGTTGGCGTGCACGCATCCGCTGAGGTACCTTAAAGATAGCCGGCAATTCCTGTTCCCAGGTGCAGATGATAGAATGGATGGTCCGGCTGCAGACAGTCCTCTCTATCTTGGAGCTTGTCCAGGAGTTTCTCTCTCCCCTCTGCGATGGCGTCTGTAATAGACAGTCAGGCTCTCCTCTGTCCCCGGAAACGACTGTGAATCCTGGTCCTTTAGCTCAGTCTTGTCTCGTTGTTCTCCTCAGAATTCATTTCCC
>JAODAL010077322.1:0-13309 GCA_025379985.1 Phyllomedusa bahiana | reverse complement strand
ACAGTTTCATTTTCGGGTTTTGCTGTAGGAGACAAAAAGACACCAAGGTTTCATGACAAAACCATATTCCATGTACTCACGGCAGCTTTAGAATTTTTCACATTTGTCAATAGTTTTGGGGTCATGTTGCCTCAAAATTTTTAACAGTGGCTGAGAAGTCATATTTATAATTTTTTGGGTACATGTTGGTGTGAGATACGCAATAATCATGGTCCTTTGAACAGAAATGTGGCTTCTAAGTGGCATTTCTCCTTCACAATTTTTTAATAGTGGCTGAGAAGTCATATTTATAATTTTTTGGGGTCATTGTTGCTGGGAGATACAGCAATAATCATGGTCCTTTGGAACAGAAATGTGGCTTCTAAGTGGCATTTCTCCTTCACAATTTTTAACAGTGGCTGAGAAGTCATATTTATAATTTTTTGGGGTCATGTTGCTGTGAGATACAGTAATAATCATGGTCCTTTGGAACAGAATGTGGCTTCCAAGTGGCATTTCTCCTTCACAATTTTTAACAGTGGCGGGAGAAGTAATTTTTATAATTTTTTGGGTCATGCTGCTTTGAAATGCAGCAATACTACAGGTCCTATTATAAAAAATGTTGTTTCTAATAGACATTTGTTCTTCACAATTGTAAAAAAGTCTCATGGGTCATGTTTTGAATTTTTGGAGGCATTTTGCTGTGACATGCAGCTATACTACAGGTCCTATTCTAAAAAATGTTGTTTCTGAACAGCATGTACTTCCAAAACACACGGTGTACTGCCCTAAGGGTATGTTCACACAGCATATAGTAGCACAGACCTGTGCGCACGCTATACGCCTGCTGTTGAAAGTACGTGCTTCCAGCGTGTAATTTTCAGCAGCGCTCGGGCCCACCTCCATCCATTTTCACTTTACCCCTAAAAGAAGCAGGTCACTTATTTTGATGGGCGGGTTCTATGTACAGGGAAAACCGCAGCTAATCCTAGCCCTCACCGCTATGATTTTACCGTATTTGTGGGGCGAACTTTGGCCGCATTACAGCAGTTATGCCCCACAAATACGCTGTGTATGTCACATAACATTAAAGTTTGGGCTTTTACTTTGGCGGGTAATTGCACTTTTAATACACCCGAAGTACAGGCCAACATTATGGTAACTCATTAGCTGTCACTGAAAGCAACGATTTTCCTGTTCTTGGGAGAATAAATATTAGTGGGAGCTTCAGAGCGACGCGCTGGCCACAGTTTTTCTCTGTAAAAACACATGCCGCAGTTCATGGGGCGTAAAAAACGCCTTGTGAACCCCACCCTTCTGAGCAAAACTTAACACAGGGCCCGGGCCCCGGATGTTTTGGGACCCTAGCAACGCCCCTGGTGTTGCCTAAAATGTAGCACGTATCCATTTGACTGTTGTGGATCTTAATTTCAGCTTCTCCAGCCTTGTTTGGGTGTAATAATGAAGGTGTTGTTGCTCTCCCATAGACTTTAATGGTCATCGCTCATAATCGATGCTCACTATCGAAAAACCTTATCGATAGTGGCCGACTATCGATCGATCTCGATAGCCAACGCAATCGCTCAACACTACTCTTGACTACTGAACCATTCAAACATCCTAAAAGTGATTAAGGGGATATTCACATCACACTGATTGGCTTTATACATGTAGACAAAGGTAAATACAGATCATTACCAAAGATATTGCTGTTCTGTTTTTGCTTTCTTTTTAGAATTGGAGCAGTGTATTTCCTGCTTATTTACAGAAGCTTTCCTAGGTTACCGACCACCTCTTTCTGCTCTAGAGCCCTAGCAGGGATGGTAAAGTTGTGTCTTATCAGCAGCATAGGAGCTTGTTAATCTTTTTTGTTTTTTACAAACGTTAACCCTTTAGAGCTCTACAGTCTTCTCTTCTGCTGTTAAACCTCTTCATCACCAATGTCTCTAACAAGCTCAGCTAGAAATAGCAAAGCTGAGATGTCAGTCACTGCTGTACAACAACCCACAGCCTGAACAGGAAATGGGAGTCTGAAAAATGACTTTGAGTAGCAGCTTCTGTGAAACAACCAAATGGGAAAATCCCTTCAAGCAGTGAGGAGGAATGGATACAGCAGAAATCCTATTATAGTGAATGGTCGGGTCTAATTCTTGTTTCTTTCTGGTCCTTTTTGTAAAACTGGTGGAAAAAGTGACAAAACTGCTAAATGTGAATAAGCTGTAATATCAATTGTGCAATAAGAAGAGTTTTCTGTTTTCTAAAGAAAAATAAACATTGAAAAACAACAGCAAGTGCAATAAAAATATAAATGAAAAGCCAAAAAGGAAAATACTACCACCCACATCTACAAGAGGCTAGCACATAGCTAGTGCTGCAGTCATGTTATTTGCATCTTGGCTCAGTGCAGACTAGTGATGCCAGTACTACAGCACATGGCCACTGATTGACTGCAGTGGTCACACACCGGCTGTCTGCAAATAAAGACTGAGGAGACCACTGGATTGTCTGTGCTGAATTATCATAGGAGTAAAAACTTGGGGAGGTTTTTTTGTTGGTGGGTTAGTTGCTTTTTTCAATTGCTGCTATATACATACATTAATTATATATTTTAAGAATCAAGTAATTCCTATAATGGTATTCTGTCATAGGGATATACGCACATTGTCTCACTACACTGATTCATCTTACATCAGTCCTGTTTTCTTGGTTTCCTTTTGAATTCAGGGGCGTGCTTACTGGCTTCTACTAGGCTGCAGTAGCAGCCAGGTCTGTATAGCAACCAGTGCTGGCAGCCTATCAAGAGAGATTGAACAGGTCTGTAGCTATAGCGACCTGAGGTGCTGATGAAGCCCATATAAGAGGGGATATCTCAGAATAGGTAGGACACTGTTAATGGACACATATTGACTTGTTTTTGCAAGATCTTTAACATAAAAAGCAATCCTTGTAGTGAGACAACCCCTTTAAGTTTATACCCATTTATACAGGTCTTAATTTATACGCAGTCTCAAAACAACAGATTTTAGCTCTTACCACCGTGATTGTAGTATGAACCTTAAATGGGGTTTCTATCAGTTCTATAGCATGTGAATGGGGCAGCAACATGCAGAACTCCCCTTATGGTGATTGTGGGGTTCCCAGCAATCATACATTTATGATCAGAGGTCTTTTTGTAACTAAGAACAGAAAATCTTTTTTTTTTCTATAATTTTTTGCTTAATTAATTTACCTACATTATTTTTTATTCATGGTATTTCATTTCTGATACTTCATTTAATAAAGCATGCAATGATCAATATTACTCTGATTTCACTGCAATTGCCCCACAGCAGGCTTGAACTGGCTCACAGGGGAATAGGAGTAAAGCAGAGTTTCTTTTAAACTGCTTATACAGCACATTCTTGAGAGAAGCAGAAAGGCTTTGAAGAAGAGGCAGAAAACAAGAGGCAGAGTATAGGAGGCATGTACAGTATTTTCAGGGTGGACCCAGAGAATCAACTCCATTTGTGTTCCTAGAGATATCTCCACTGATGGGCTCCCTGAATGAAATTCCAATGGTAGGCCCTTGACATCCCAGTCCATCACTGCTCCACAGTTCTAGAAATTCAGAAACTGTTATAATTTACTGTACAGTATACAGCGTCCTGCATTTCCCCCGTATCTGCACTCATATGCCCTTTCTATAAGGAATGGATCACAAGCAGAAGACATCTCCATAATGACAATGTCATCCCTTTAAGGGGTTGTCTCACTACATTGATGCATCTCACCTCAGTCCTGTTTTCTGGTTTCATTTTGAATTCAGGGGCGTGTTTACTGGCTTCCACTAGGCTGCAGTAGAAGCCAGTTCTGTAGCTATAGAAACCAGTGCTAACAGCCTATCATGAGAGATCAAACAGGTCTGTAGCTATAGCGACCTGAGGAGCTGATGTACCCCATACAAAAGGCAATATCTCAAAATATGTAGGATACTGTTAATGGACATATATTGCAAAGTGACTTGTTTTTGCAAGATCTTTAACATAAAAAGCAATCCTTGTAGTGAGACAATCCCTTTAAGCCTGGTTTCATAAGCCTCAGCTTTCTATTAAAACAGAAGTCCACTGACACTAATAGTTATTTAAAACCAGAAAAAGGGTCAGGGAGACCATCACTTTTATCACTTGTCGGTAGCTTCAATGAGAAAAGTCATTTGTATAGGTGGCAACAATACTAATGGCCTCCAATCATGATGGTCTTATGTGGGCAGCAGAATTATTTGTACTGTGGATGGGTGCATTCATTGTATCTAGGGTGGGTTTTGACACTGTGGGGGACTTGTATGAAAACTGTCCAGATCTAAGGCCTATAGCAACCAATAAGAGCTCCTCTTTTATTTCATATAGTCAGGGCTGCCATCAGAAACTTCAGGGCCCCATGCAGCTGAAGCGTCTTGCACCCCCACCACCACCACCTGCGAACCCCCTTGGCTCAGCCTCCAGGGGGAAGAGGTTGGACAGGACAGGGGGGAGGGGGCTGGACAGGATAGGGGGTTGGGGCTGGACATTACAGTGAGTAGGATGGACAGAGGGGAGGAGGCTGGACAGCACTGGGGGGCGGCTGGACAAGGGGAGTCGGCTGGGCAGGACAGGAGGGGACCTGGACAGGACAGGGGGAGGCTGGACAAGGGGAAGGGGACTTGACAGGACAGGGGGAGGCTTGACAGGACAGAGGGGAGGCTGCACAGGACAGGGAAGAGGTGGCCAGACAGGAGGGGAGGCTGGACAGGACAGCAGAGGAGGCTGGACTGGACAGGGACAAGGAGGCCGGACAGGACAGGGAGGGAGACTGGACAAGGGGAAGAGGTTGAACGGGACAGGGGGGAGTCTGGACAGGACAAGGGGAGGCAGCTGGACAGGATGGGTGGAGGTTGGACAAGATGAGGAGACTGGACACGACAGGGGAGGAGACCGGACAGGAGAGAAGGGGAAGCTGGATAGGACAGGGGGAGGCTAGACAGAACAGGGGGAGGCTGAACAGGTCAGGACAGGAAGTGACTAGAGAGGACATGGGGAAGGAGGCTGGAGAGGACAGGGGGGAGGAGGCTGGACAGGACAGAGGGGGAGGCTGGACAGGACAGAGGGGGAGGCTGGACAGGAAAAGGGGTGAGGCTGGACAGGACAGGAAGGAGGAGGCAGACAGGACAGTGGGGGAGACTGGATCGGAACAAACGGGAGGAGGAGGAAAGGTCAGGGGGAGGCTGGACAGGTCAGGGGCAAGGAGGCTGGACAGGACAGGTAGGGAGACTGGACATGGCGCAGATGCTTGACAGGACTGGGGTTGTCTGGATAGGACACGGGGAGGAAGCTGGACAGGATGGGGGGAGGTTGGACAAGATAAGGAGGCTTGACAGGACAGGAGGGGAGGCTGGACAGGACAGGAATAGGCTGGAGAGTACTGTGGTAGGCTAGACAGGACAGGGGGAGGAGGCTGGACAGGACTGGGGGAGTCTGGACAGAAGGGGAGAGACTGGACAGGACAGTGGGGAGAGGCTGGACGCAGGGGGAGTGAGGCTATGGATAGGACAGGGGAGGCTGGACAGAACAGGGGGGAGGCTGGACAGGACAGCGGGGGGAGGCTGGACGGGACCGGGGTAGTCGGGACATATTGGGCGAGACTGGACAGGACAGAGGTGGAGGCTGGACAGGGGCTGACAGGGGAGGCTGGACAGAACAGGGGGAGGCTGGACAGGACAGAGGGGGAGGCTGGACAGGACAGGGAGGGAGACTGGACAAGGGGAGCAGGCTGGACAGAACACGGAAGAGGCTGGACAAGGGGAAGTGGCTGGACAGAGGAGGAAACTGGACAGGACATAAGGGGAGGCTGGACAGGATAGGGGGGAGAGGCTGGACAGGGCAGAGGGAGAGGATGGACAGGACAGGTGGTGGGGCTGAACAGGACAAAAGGGAGGAGGCTGTACAGTGGAGACTGAATAGGACAGAGGGAGGCTGGATAGGACAGGGAGAGACTGGACAGTATAGAGGGGAGGCTGAACAGGACAGGAGGGAGGAGGCTGGAGAGTACAGGGGGGGAGACTGGGCAGGACAAAGGGGAGGAGGAGGAAAGGTCAGGAGGAGGCTGGACAGGACAGGGGGCGGCTGGACAGGACAGAGGGTAGAGGCTGAACAGGATGGGGAGGCTGGATAGGACAGAGGGGGAGGCTGGATAGGATAGGTGGTGGGGCTGGATAGGACAGGTGGTGGGGCTGGACAGGACAGAAGGGAGGAGGCTGGACAGAGAAGTTAAAATATCCTCACACGAAACTTCATCTTATTTGACATAAACTTTAATGAATCCTTCATACAAAAACAGCAATCTTGCAGCTAGCCTATTATATGTAGCATATTCATACAATGCGGTTTAGGATATATCAACGTTAGATCTTCACGGGTATTCACGGCTAAACTTGGCTCGCTACTCCCTCTACACGTTGTATATTATATTAAACAATAGTATACAGTGAGGACTGCTTGAGAGGCTTTCGTCCGGATAAGCAAGTACTATATCGGCTGTATACTATTGTTTAATATAATATAAGATTCTGATTTTTATAGGCAGCATCTGAGTTAATTAGAGACATGCCTGTGGATGTGTATTTTAAGCACACCAGATACACACTGCTTCTGTGTGTAACATCATGAGAAAGTCTAAAGAAATCAGCCAAGATATCGGGAAGAGAATTGTGGACTTGCACAAGTCTGGTTCATCCTTGGTACAATTTCCAGATACCCGAAGGTGCCTCGTTCATCTGTACAAAGAATTATATGCAAGTACAAACAAGATGGGAATGTGCAGCTATCATACCGCTCATGAAGGAGATGGGTTCTGTGTCTCAGAGAAGAACGTGCTTGGTTCCAACATGTGCATGTCAACACAAGAACAAAAGTAAAAGTTCTTGTGTGAAGATGCTGGTGAATGCTGGAAAGTTTGAGTCATTATCCACAGTGTACCAAGTACGGTATTAATATGGGATGGAAAGCTACTCTGCCAGGAAGAAGCCATTACTCTAAAAGAAAAGCCAGATTAATGTTTGAAAATGCACACAGGAAGAAAGACCTGCATTTTTAGAGATATATCCTGTGGTCTGATGAAACTAAAATTGAACTGTTTGGCCATAGTGACCAAGGGAGAAGCTTGAAAGCCTTAGAACACCATCCCAACTGTGAAACATGGGGTTGGCAGCATCATGTTGTGGGGTTGTTTTGCTGTAAAAGAGACTGGTGCACTTCACAAAATAGATAGCATCATGAGGAAGAAAATTAAATGGCAATATTGAAGCAACATGCTCAAGACATCAGCCAGGAAGTTAAAGCATACTGCCAAACTGTTTACAGTGTGGCTTAAGGATAACCAAGTCAGTGTTTTGGAGTGGCCATCACAAAGGCTTGATCTCAATCCTATTGAAAATTTATGAGCAAAGCTAAAAAGGTAGGTGCGAGCAAGGTAACCTACAAACATGGCTTAGTTACACCAATTCTGTCAGGAGGAATGGGCCAAAATTTCTACCAACTATTGTGAGACGTTTGTGGAAGTATATCCAAAATGTTTGACCCAAGTCATACAGTTCAAGGGCAATGCTACCAAATACTAATGAAATGTATATAAACTTTTGACTTTGCAGAAAGTAACACAAATGCTTTAAAAAATTATCTCATACCTACACCATAAAAAATATGAAAAATGTACAAATAATTGTGGAGGAAGAACACTGAATTTCATTTATTTTACTGCATTTATCATATTGCAAGGTATAAAATTCATTTTTATATGTAATAAATAATATAACCATCTGAGAATGAAATCATTTTATATAACTTACAATTATAAATTTGATACAAATATAGTGTGAGGATATGTACTGTGGAAGCTTATGAAATGTGCAGTCCTAATATAATGGTAATGTAGAAATGCAAATGATAATATACAAATGACTCTCTTACATGAATATTATCTCGGGGAGCTTCCCCTATAGCAGATACAGTAAACTCCTTCACCCCCAGTATGCCTCTGCCTTTACTATTGATGTGTTTCCCATTCTTGGTGCCAGGTTAGTGCATCATTCCTCCATCATTTTTTCTATCATTTATGATGCCAGTGATATCATAATTGTGTTGCATCTTCCAAGTGTACAGTCTGATGTGGCGCTAACTGAGGAAGATTCACAAGTACATAAGAAGCCAAATGAGTCATTTAAACTGACTTGTCGAGGGTCTGGATTTGATTTTAGCAAATATGGAATGCACTGGATCCGTCAAGACTCAGGGGAAAGGCTCGAGTGGTTGGGTGCAATCTGGTATGATGCCAGTAAAACAGTATATGCCTCATCTGTGGAAGGACGGGTGACAATAACAAGGGACAATAAGAACAGTATAACCTTCCTGGAACTGAGGAGCCTGGTTACTGCAGACTCTGCTACATATTTCTGTGCAAGACACACAGTGGTAAAAACTATGTAAGGCCTCGTTCACACGACGGATTTGGCCGCGGGTTTCGCCGCGGTTCCCGCGGCCAAATCCTCGTCGGGCCGCTCCGCAAACTCGCATCTCCCGATGCGAGTTTGCAGCACGAGTGGTGGGCGTGGCCTCGCTGCGGGAGGGGCGTGGTTTGGGGCGCGGCTTGCGCCGAGGGCTTTCCCCTATGCAAATTAAGAGCAGGGGGCAAGCCGCGGCGCTAGCCGCATCCCAGCCGCGCACCACCCGCGGCGACACCGCGGCGGGTGCCCGCGGCAGCACTGCGCGGCCGCCCCGCGCAGAGCACTCCTGTCAGAAATGACAGGAGAGTTCTTCACACGCGCGGATCTTTTCCGCGCCCGGAGCCGTGGCCAAACCCGCGGCGTTGTGAATATTAAGCGGGTTCCCCTAGGAAACCATGTTAATAATCTAGGCGCGATTTTTGGCCGCGGTTATGGCCGCGGAAAACCCGTCGGAACTAACGGCCATAATCCGTCGTGTGTACAGGGCCTAAGATTAACAATAAATCCTGGGAGCGTTGGAGTGTGAAATATGAGAATCCTCCAAAGCAGCTGATGTTTGGAGCAAATTTTTTTTTAGAAAACTAATTTTTTACTTAAAAAAAAAGCCCTCACATCTCTCTCTACAAAAAAAATTTCAAAAATATAATCCACACTATAATCCTAATGCTATAGTAAGGGTATATTCAGACAACAGAAATATTGTACTAATTTTCAGTGACTTTCAAAATTATTAGATGAAGTTTTTTCTTCCACAGAAATTTTTGCAAGAAAACTGCTACATGTGAATAAACCATTGGTTGCTTACTTTGAAGGTTTTATTTACACGGCTGTACTTTTATATCCCCATTTACAAAATACAGCACCCAATTCAGCCCACACAAGAACCTGGAGTCAAGCTGAGCTTCTACCACATCAGAAACAATGCTCTGTTTTGTAATCCAGCCAGGTTGTCACTTATTTAGACACTAATAGACTATGATGCAGGACATAAATACTTTTCCCTATAATTGAAAATAAATGGGGCTAATGAGATAAGATAATTTTAAGGTGTTCTGATAATATTCAAATATTCTCAGTCTTATTTTTACAAGGTAGGGGTTCTTCCTCTTTTTCTGGCCTTTGGGATTAATAGATTCTCTCGATTTGCTTTATTACTCACTCCCTTGAGATAACCCCATTATAGGACTCTCCACTGTAGATGTTTTGTTTCTTGCCGAAAATGACCTATAACAGTGAAATTCAATTTTCTAGAGGTGCTACTATTGCCCCTTAGGAATTCCTATTTTGAAGGTCCTCAGGTGCCAAATCTCTCATCTCAAGTGGTTTTAGGTATCAGTGGGCTTTCTGAAAATGTTATTTACAAAAGTACCATCAACTTTGTTGAAGACTTGAATGTCCAAGAAGATTGGCAAATTAATCTCAATTTCAGCTGTAAATCTGACCTATATAATTTACATTTAAATTACTCATGATTTTCACAAACTCTGCTGATGATCCATTCCAGACAAGAAACAAGTCATCAATATATCCTGGCCAGAGGCCGATCAGGGTAATTCAGACCCCTGTGTCAGACGGCTGGTGGCAGGAGAGGTTAAGTACACTGTGCTACATATATTGTATCGTATTATGTCATGTATTAGCATATACACAGAGCATACTTTGAAAAAAACCTGACAGGTTCTTCTGCTGAACACTGCAAGTGGCAGAAACATACACTTGTATGTTTTGGTCTGCCAGTAAAATGTAAAGAGAGTTAGCAATCCTGCAGTGTTCATACATACAGAATAAGATTGGATATTGAGAAATATATCCAGCATACAGGGGGAAGTTTTACTGTGCAATGTTCATACATAGAGGATAAAATTAGATATTGAGAAATATATCCAGCATACAGGGGGGAAGTTTTACTGTGCAGTGTTCATACATACAGGATAAGAGCAGATACCGAGATTTATATTCAGCACAAAGGACAGGGGGAAAGGTACAGTGCATTGTCAATATATAAAAAACAAGTTAAGATACTGAGAATTATATCCAGCACACAAGACAAGGGAAGTGTTACCCTTCAGTGTACATATATGTACAGAATAGGAATAGATACTGAGAATTATATCCAGCACACAGGACAGTGGAAGTGGTATTTTGCAGTGTTCATAAAGACATCATAAAATGAAATACTGAGAATTATATCTAGCATACAAGATAAGAGAAGTGGTACTGTGCAGTGGCCCTGTATACAGAATAAGAACAGATACCGATAATTATATCCAGTTTACAGAACAGGGAAAGTGGTTCTGTGAAGTGTCCTTATATGCAAAATAAGATTATATGCTGAAACTTATATCCAGCTTATAGGACACGAGAAGTGGTACTGTGCAGGGTTCCTATATACTGAATAAGATTAGATACTGATAGTTATATCCAGAATACACAACAGGAGTAGTAATGTGCAGTGTCCATAAATACAGACTAAGGTGAGATATTGCAAAATATATCCAGCTTAGAGGACATTAGCAGTGGTACTCTGTAGTGTCCAGAATAAAATAATATACTACGAATTATATGCAGCACACAGCACCAAAGAAGTGGTACTGTGGAGTGTCCATAAATATGGAATAAGATTAATTATTTAGAAATATATCCAGCTTAAAGGACATGAGAAGTGATATTGTGCAGCGTCCACATATGCAGAATAAGTTTACATATGGATGATTATATCCAGCATACAGGACTAAAGAAGTGGTACAGTGCAGTGGATTAGATCCAACATACAGGACTGGAGAAGTGGTAATAGGCACTGTCCATATAAGGCTGAGCTCAATTCTAGATTTGTGCATAAGCTATGTTCATTTGTTCATTTGTATGAATACCAGAAAATACTGAATACCAGCAAAAAGGTCTGTAAAGCAAAAATCTGTAACAACAGAAGTAAAGGGTGTTATATGTGCTGCACACAAATTAAGAAATGTTGAAAGAAAACCTCTGTTTGCTGCAGCGTATACTATGGATTGAAATTCAAACTGGTCACACACTAAATTATGTTATCCTTACATTGACCCCTTCACTGCCTTAAACCACCAGGTATAAAGTATTCACCCTTACACTGTTCTCCATCAGGGATCTATATATTACTCCTTTACTTTCTTTTACCACCAATGATCCCAAAATTGTCTTGCTCATTGCTTAAGGCCACCAAGGATTATTCTACTAAATCCATCACTGCTCTAAACCATCAATTATGCAGCATTAACCCTTCCACTGGTCTGCAACAGGGATCCTTACAGTAACCCTCCAACTCCCTTGGACCACCAATGATCCATAATACGACGTGTAGTATCATTAATTTTAGCAGGTGTAAAGTATAATTCATTTTAGGAGACACAGTGTATAATATTATTAGATTCAGGGGGTACAGTGTATATAATGACTAATTTTAGGATTTGGACCTTTAACTCCTTAACGACTGCTTACCGACAATAGACGGTGGCGGTGCGTGTCTTCTTTCTGCAGCGACATATTAAGACGCACCGCAGAAGGGGGAGTTTTGCGGCTCACTGCACTGTAACTGTGCTAGAAACAGAGCTTTATTAACATTTCTGTTTCTAGAGCAGTCTCTGCAAGCACTGGGTAGTGGAGGAAGCTTCGCTGAATGACCAGGGCATAACCGTGGCAAAATAAAAGGGCATTCTCCTGCTTCACTGGGTGATCGGACCTCCTAGTGACCCAGGGAATGTCTGTTCATTCAGCCCTGGAGATCTGCAGTATCCCCAGGGCTGTCTGTGTAACAAGCCTGCAGTCAGGGCACACTGCATGCTGCCCTGACTGCAGCCTGTGTCAAACTGACACAGATTGCAATCTATTAGCCTATTCATGTATGCTAATACACTATTAAGTGTAAAAACAAAAGTAAAATAGTTATCCCTACATGGGATTAAAAAAAAAAGCAAAAAACATAATTTATGTGTATACATGACACAAACAAACTACACATATTGGGTATCCACACAACAATAATAACCTGTGGAATTAATCTAACAAGTTATTTAGTGTGAAATGGTGTAAAGCAATTGTGAAGAAAACAACAAAAAATTTACAAAAATCTGTAATAATTTATACAGTATGTCACAAACTATGCCACCAAAAAGTACAATGTGTCCCGCATAAAACAAGCCCTTATACAACTGCATTCATCGAAAAAATAAAAACCTGTTGAAACGCAAGGAGGCAAAAGCTTAAAAATGTTGCTGGTCATTAAGGCTTTTTCAGGCCTGGGACTTAAGGCGTTAAGGCATTAGTGGAACATCCCACATATTAAATGTTACAAATACAGCTCTTGAATTTAATCTGAATTTTTTTTATTGGATACAGGTATAAATGTATCTATTTGACATGCATAACTGCAGACTATACACAGATAATGTCCACATCAGTTAAAGAAGAAGTAAGCCAAGTTTTAGGCTGTCTTGCTCGAAAAAAAGGCAGTATGAACAGTATGAACTGAAGTAACTGTATATCTGTACCCTTCCACACCAGAGGAAAGTCCTCTATATAACAACTATACCATCCAATAAAGGACAGGTAAAGATTAGCATTGGAAAGAAAAAAAAAATTCCTCCCATATTGACATGTAAATATTAGCTAACAATGAGCAAAATTTTTCCCTCGTTGTTGTTAGTGTGATACTGTCTAAAGGTGCTTTAACACAGAGTGTTTTTGGCGCATCTTTGGAGCGTTTTTTGATGCATTTTTTGGATGAAGAAAATACAGCAATCCTGGTAGTATTTTATTTTTTACAGTGCTTACCGTGCTAAAAAAAAA
>JAODAL010077321.1:0-13309 GCA_025379985.1 Phyllomedusa bahiana | reverse complement strand
AATCTTTTTAAATATGGGCGCTTTGGGCTTGGTTTTTGAATAGTTATGTTTTTATTGATACCATTACGGGGAAATTTGATGCTTTGTACTTTTATTAAGGTTTTGTGAAGCATTTTGTACAAAAAACAGCAATCCGGGTAGTGTTTTTTATTTTTTATTTTTTACAGCGGTCACGGTGCGGTAAAATAAACATGCGTTTTACTCAGCAGGTTGATACGATTACAGCGATACCACATTTGTATATTTGTTTAATGTTTTACTGCTTTTACACAATAAAAACACATTTATTTGAAAAGGAAAACACGTTTTTGCATCACCGCAGTCTGAGAGCCATAACTTTTTTTTATTTTTCTGTTTATGGAGCTGTATAGGGACTTTTTTTTTGCGGGATGAGTTGACGTTTTTATTGGTAATATTTTTGGGGGGACAAGACTTTATGATCGCTTTTAAATCTGTTTTTTGGAAGGTAGGGTGAAGAAAATACTGCAAATCCAGCAGTGTTTTTTTTTTTTATTTTTAATAGCGTTCACCGTGCAGTACCTGACAAGCTAGTTTTACTCTGTGGGCTGATGCGATTACGGTGATACCCAATTTATGTAGTTTTTTTTATTGAAAGCACAATTTTTTGAAAAAAAGTGTTTTTATTGTGTAAAAACAATATTTATGCATCGCTATCTTCAAAAAGCCAGAACTTTTTAATTTTTCCGTATACAGAGCTGTGTAAGGACTTTTTTTTTGCGGATGAACTGAGTTTTAATTGGCATCACTTTGATGTTGATATGAGTTTTTGATTACTTTTTACTCCATTTTATGTGCTGCGGGATGAACAAAAATCGCTATTCGTGACTTTTTTTTTGGTTTTTTTTTACGGCGTTCACCGTACGGGTTAATTAACATGACAGATTTATGGGGTGGGTCGCTACGCCCGGCGATACCAAATATGGGTACTTTATTTATTTTTGATCTTTTTTAGGGCAAATTGGGCTTGTAAAGGGGAAAAGGGCGATTTAAGTGTTTTTATTTTATTTTTTGTGTTTTACTTTTTACACTTTTTTTTAACTTTTTCATACTTTTTACACTTTCCCCCAGGGGGAATTGCATGAACGATCGTCAGATCATTCATGCAATAGGAGATCAGCATACAGCTTATAGCTGTATCCTGGTCTCCATGGCAACTGCTGTCACGCTCCCCCACAATGCATTGTGGGGATCGTGCCCTCCCCAAAACCCAAACCCGGTTTGCTGTAAATTCAGCACCCGGGGCTGTCTGGTAGGAGACCGGAAACCGGGGGGCCTCAGCCCGGGTTATTTGGCGCCGGGAAAATGGGCGGGCACGGGAGCTCACTCCTGCCCCGCACCCCGGATGTCGCGACCCCAACGCGACATGGGGGGGAAAAATCCCCCGGCGGGGGCTTAAACTCCGGCCGTGGGGATGCGGAAAGAGCCAGCGTAATAAACCGCGGTTTTTCCACCCGCAATTTGCGCCCTCCCTTGGGGCCGCGCAAGATTCCCCGGACGTCCTCATAGGGAAATTTTTGGGGGAACCCCTACCCAAAATTGCCGAAATGAGTACGGCAAATGTCGGGGGGGTTTAAAATAAAAATTAAAAAAAGAAAAACAAAGACATGGTGGGTTTTCCATCCTTTTTAAAAATTTGTTTTCTAAAATTTAAACACAAAAAAAACTTGCATGTACATAATACCCGGAAAAAAAAATTCCTCGAATTGTAAAAGGAGGAACAGGAAAATTTGACCAGATTTGTTAAATTCGAGGACAGGGGTTATAAGCACGGACAGAAAAACAAAGAAACAGAAAAAATTCCTCCACCCAACGTTGAGTAAATGAAAAAAAAAAGCCAAAAAAAAGGGGGCACCTGGGGGGAAAACCGGAGCTTTAAAACCACCAGTTTTTCCCCAAGTGAACCCTCAATTGGGCCCCGCACTCTTAGGGAGGGGCAAGCGCAAACCAAAAAAGGGGGTCTTAAACTGGGTCCCTGGGGAAAGGCCCTGGATTTCCCTAAACACTTCCCCCACTCTGCTTCAGCACGACAATTTTACTTTGCTGCTCATCAGGGCATTTTTAAGGGGGCGTTTTTTAATAGATGACAAAAATGCCGCCCTGGGCCTCACCGCACCCACTGAAACCCCCGGGCCCTGGGTCATGCTGTGTCCCCAGGACATTTTAAAGTAAATGTCCATTAAAACTAAAATGGGGTTGAAAGACCCCTTTTTTCCGGGCATTTTTTAATCTGGGGGTCAGAAAAGGTTTTAAATTTGGTTCATAAGGGGGCCCCCAGGACCGGGGACAGAAATATGCCAGTTCAACAAAAATTTGGGGGTTGAAAGACCCCTTTTTTCCCGGGCATTTTTTAATCTGGGGGGCCCCAGACGGGCCCTTAATGGAAAACTTGGGTCCAGGCCCGGTATAGTCAATGCCAGTCAACTAAAATGGTTTTTGAAAGACCCCTTTTTTTTCCGAACTTTTTAATCTGTGGGTCAGACGGGTTAAAGGGGCCCGCTGCGGTCCGGGAAAAGGGTTTTTTTTCAATGTCCAGTTAAACTAAATGGTGGTTGAAGACTCCTTTTTCCGCACTTTTTAATCGGGGGGAAAAAAAAACGGGTTTTAAATTTGGTCATACGGGCGGTCCAGGAAAATTTTCAAGCCCAATGCCCATTTCAACTAAAAGGGGTGGTTAAAAGGGACCCCTTTTTTCCCCGGGCACTTTTTAATCTGGGGGTCAACAGTTTTAAAAGGGTCATGCTGCGGCCCAGGCCCGGGTTGTCAAGTCCAGTTCAAACTAAAATGATGGTTAAAAAGACCCCCTTTTTTTTTTTTAAATTTTTTTTAATCGGGGGGCCCAGACAGTTTTAAAAAGGTCAAAACCTTGCGCCCCGGACATTTTCTAGTCAATATCCATTTCAACTAAAATGGTGGTTAAAAAGACTCCTATTTCCGGCATTTTTTAATCAGGGTCAGACGGTTTTTTAAATGGCCTTCTGCGGTACGGGACAGATATATTTTGTGCCCCGGAAACAAAATGGGGGTTTGGGAAAGATTTCCTTTTTTCCCCGGCTTTTTTTAAAATCTGGGGCCCAAGAAAAGGTTTTAATGGTCATCGGGGGCCAGGAAAAGGAAATAGCCAATGTCCATTCAACAAAATGGGGTTGAAAGACTCCTTTTTTTTCCCGGAAACTTTTTAAATCGGGGGGGTTGCGGGTTTTGGGGGCTCATGCTTTTGGCCCCTAGACAGGGAAAAGTCAATGCCCCGTGAAACTAAAAGGGGTGGTTGAAAGACTCCTTTTCCGGCATTTTTTAAATTTCCTGGGGCCCATGCGGTTTGGGGCTCGGGGGCTGGGGCCCCCGGGAAACAGGAATAGTCAATGCCCAAATGAAAAAAATTTTTGGGTTGAAAGACCCCCTTTTTTTTCCCCGGGCATTTTTAAAATGGGGGGGTCATGCAGGTTTGGGGCTAAATGCTGCTTTCCAGGACAGGGATTTTCAATTTTCCATTTCAAGAAAAAATGATGCTTCAAATAATACTCCCTTTCCCTGGCATTTTTTTAATTTTTTGGTGATGCAGGTTTAAGGGTTTTGCTGGGAACAAGACAGGGATATGAATGTGGGGTGACTTTTTTTCTGTGGCTTTTAAAGCCTAAGTGTTGTGCCTAAGATGAACCCGGGTTTATCCTTTTGACTTTTTGTGGCTGGTTTTAATTTTTCCCGCTTCTCCCCCCCCTGTTTTTTGGGGGTAAGAAAAAGAAAAGGTTTTTGTTCCTCCCCATAGACTTCAATGGTCCCCTCGCTCATAATCGACTGCTCACTATCGAAAAACCTTATCGATGGTGGCCCACTACGACTATCCCCCCCAAAGTCGTACCAACGAAAACGCTCAACACTACCAAAAAAAACTATAACAACTTGCACCAAATTTTTTCACCTAGGTAAATCAAGTGCTTTCAAGGTTTTAAACGGATTGCAGCTCCCCCACAGCCAAACTGTTAGACATCCTAAAAATCAGAACTTGTTGTAAACAGTGGGTTTTTTTTTTTTTTTTTTAGCACCCCGTCAAACCACAGAACCAATTCCCCGCAAACCCAAAATTTGGCAAAAAGGTAAATTAGGCACTTAGGAAATGTTGGCAACATATGTTTATTTGCAAAAAAATCTTAATTCACCATGAACAGACTGTAGCTGTACTGAATTTGAGCATTCTCATAAACCGAAATCCTTTTACAACAGTCATACTTTCAAAAAGAAGTGCATGCAAAGCCGGCTAACTCTGCTAGAATATAGACCTCATACCTCCCTGCAATACAGTACCATTGCCTTACTACACTAGGGGGGAGACAATGTGTTCCTTATTCCTTCAAATAATACTGTACTACTGCCATATCACAGCCATGGAAAGGCACCACATACCTCATACCTCACTGCAACACTGTGCTACTGCCTTATCATACTAGGAGAGATACACTGTTTTTCTTATACCTCCCAATAATACTGTACTACTGCCACATCACAGTTAAAAAGGGATACCAAGTACCTAACATCTTTCTGCAATACTGTACTACTTCCCTTTTCACACTAGGGGAGAAACAGTATGTTCCACATACCTCATACCGCTCTGAAATACTGTACTAGTGCCTAATCACAGCCAGAGATGCATACCTCATATCTCCCTTTATTTGTACACTACTGCAACATCATAGCTAGAAAGAGGCACCAGGTACCTTATACCCCCCTGTAATACTGTACTACTGCCATATCACAGTCAGAGAGATGCACCATATACCTCATATCTCCCTGTAATACTATACTACTTCTATACTATACTATTTCTGCCACAGGAGAGGAGAAAAGATGCCTACAGTCTTTTCTCATGCAACAGAGTCTCAACAGAAGACCCAAGCCCATCTCCAGGCTGACCAGATAAATGACAACTAATACTGTTGAATCTATCATGCAGACTGAGACACGACAGCGGTCTCAACATCTACCACAATAAGTTGCTCAGCACACCAATCAGTAATGGGACTCCAGTTCTGGTTGAAGGATAATCCAATCAGTGTAAATAGGTTTGATATAATCAACTGCATATGAATGATGCTTACACTATGGATGGCATGTATGAAATTTGGCATGTCAAATAATAATGGCATAGCATGCGTCTGATTTATGAATCTGCTCTACAGCGGGTCATAAATCAGGCGCATTCTAATGCTAGTATGACATTTCTGGCTCAGATATACCACTTTGAAAGTCGTATACCTGTTCCCAGCAATAAGGCGCCTAGAAATGCCGTGGCAAAGCTGTAACTCTCTAGCTTCGCTATGGTACTAGTGCACCCCGCCTCCCGAGAATGGCGTGCTTGCCACCCAACACCATGCATGGCAATTGGCATTTGCCAGAGAACACTAAAATTGGCATATTTGACATTGATGCCCTGTGCTCTTCATGGATGGGAGCAGGTTCACACTGAGCACATGTGACAGACGTGACGGAATCTGGAGATGACATGGAGAATGTTCTGCTGCCTGCAACATCCTCCAGCATGACCAGTTTAGCAGTAGGTCAGTAATGGTGCGGGGAGGCATTTCTTGTGCTAGCCAGTGGTACCCTGACTGCCTTTAGATACCAGGATGAGATCCTCAGACCCATTGTGAGACCATATGCAGGATCAGTGTATGACAATACTAGGCCTCATGTGACTGAAGTGTGTCAGCAGTTCCTGCATGATGAAGGCGTTGATGCTATGGACTAACTTGCCCGTTCCCCAGACCTGAATCCAATCGAGCACATCTGAGACATCATGTCTCGTTCCATCCACCAAGGCCACGTTGCACCACAGACAGTCATAGAGTTGACTGATGCTTTAATCCAGGTCTGTGAAGAGATCCCTCATGAGAACATCCACCACTTCATCAGAAGCATGCTCATGCGTTGTAGAGAGGTCATAAAGGCACATGGAGGCCACACACACTACTGAGCCTAATTTCCTTGTCTTGAGGCATTTCCACTGAAGTTGCATAAGCTTGAAATTTTATTTTCCACTGTGATTTTAAGTATCATTCCATGGGAGCCATGGGATATTAATTTTGATTTTCATTGATCATTTTTACTGTAGGTTTTATTGTTCTCAACACATTCCACTTTATAATGAATAAAGAGTTGCAACTGGAATATTTCATTCATTTAGATCTAGAATGTGGTATTTTAGTGTTCTCTTTATTTTTTTGAGCAGTGTACATGCACCAGTACATAAAGATATTCTGTATTAACTTTAGTCAACATTCCCATGTACATATTAAAAAATCCTATGAATAAATAATGATGCTAATAGATAAAAGGTATAAGACTTACCAAATATTTCATTGAAGAAGCATAGAAAACCAGCAGCAGCTCAGCACAAGGAGTAAATGAAGACCATATAAGTAGGTACCAAAAAGCATGCGTGGTGTCTTCGCCTTGGTGCTGGGTAGACATTATGTTATGCGATTTTCCCAGATTAAAGAAGTTTTCTTGCTACAATGATTAGCTTTTAACTTGTAGAGACAGGCAATTGAAGTATTTTTCTAAATACATTGCTTTGTTGATTTTTCTTTGGTCTGGAGATAGTTTTTATCACCTCTTAGGGCACACAAGTTACCACCACCTCACCCCACTTCTTCCTGCTATCACTTATCTCTCATCGCTCTACACTGCTGTCACTCAGTCCGTCCATGGTGAGTCACCTTTTGCAGAGTCTTATCTCAGTCTACAGACTTTGAAAGCTTCTCATTTAGCTAAGTAAACACTCTGTAGCGCTTTGCAGCCTGTGTAATACACTGCCATGAATGCAAGAGATTGATAAAGTGTAACAGGAATAGCAAGGAATAGCAAAACTGATATGTCAATCACTGCTATAGCCACAGCCTGAACATCTGCACGTGTGATTCTAAAGCTGATTCTAAGTCTGTGAAACTGTACGGTGAGAAAACTTCTTTAATTCTCACAATGTCTTTATATGTGAACTTTATATGTGAATAAAAATACATAGTGCAACATCACTCATGTGCAAGTGATTATATCAAACCTGCAATCTTAACAAGACAGACAAGAAGCAGAAACTCTCCAACAGATCCAAGTCCATCTGAACACTAGCAAAGTTTCAACCACACGCTCAAACAGTCAAAAAAAATAGACCTGTGCAAAGCTGGGATGGAGGGACAGACAGATTTATGGGGCTGATATATTTGATATATAATGTTGGTTCTGATCTTAGTAAATAATGGAGAGAGATGAAGACACAGAAGGCTGACATCCAGACATCACATGAAGGAGACTTATAGGAATCAGAGGAGAAATGGTAAAAAACAATGAAGGTATCACGGATGCCCCTACGACCCTCGTCCTGGGTCGCGGGTGCATCCGTGCCCCCATGCCGTGCGTCGCCCCGTCCCGCACGTCGGGTCGGGGGTCCACTCGCTCCCCTGCCGGTGTCCAGATCCACTTACCCGGCCACGCTCCTGCTCCGTCTGCCTCTGGTCCTTGGCGCGCGCAATCCCGCTCCCGAGGGCACGCGCGCGCCAGCAGTGTTAAATTTAAAGGGCCAGTGCACCGGTAATTGGCTATTGACAAGCGCTGACCCTATTTAAGCCTGCCTCTTCCTGGTAACCTCGCCGGATCTTTAGTGCCCTTTGCCTATTGAGAAAGCGTA
This sequence comes from Phyllomedusa bahiana, assembly GCA_025379985.1. NCBI lineage: Eukaryota > Metazoa > Chordata > Amphibia > Anura > Hylidae > Phyllomedusa > Phyllomedusa bahiana. Next base: position 5,613 of record JAODAL010077321.1, on the reverse strand, counting down.
CCTGAAGCCTTGTCGTGATTACCGTGTACCGAACCATCTTGCCTACGTTTATTGACCACGAAACTCTGCCGCCTGCCCCGACCTTCCTGCCTGTCCCCGACTACGAGCCTGCCTGACGTATTTGTACCTCGCCTACCCTTGGCCACCACCGCAAGCAAGTTCCGCCAGTGGAAGCGACCTGGTAGACTCCCGCCGCAGCAAGTCCATCCCGCTTTGCGGCGGGCTCTGGTGAAAACTGGGACCTACTTAGATTCCGCTCCCTGGTGTGGGCTTCCACCATCGATTGCGGTGGTCCAGCGGATCCACTACCACAGACCGTTACAGTAAGATCCGGCCATGGATCCCGTCAAGGTGCCACTGCCCAGTCTGGCGGATCTAACGACCATTGTTGCCCGGCAGTCACAGCAACTAGGCCAACAGGCGCAGCAACTAAACCAGTTATCCATCATGATGCAGCAAGTCATCACCGCCCAGCAGCAACCATCGCCTTCTCCCGTGGTAGTTCCAGCTTCGGCGGTTCCTCTGGCCCCGAGGGGCCCCATGCTTCAGCTGTCTCTCCCGTCCAAGTTCGACGGAGACCCGAAACTCTGTAAGGGGTTCATTACCCAATGTTCTATGCATGTGGAGCTGATGGCCGATCAGTTCCTGTCCGAACGTGCAAAAGTGGCATTCGTGGTTAGCCTGCTCTCCGGGAAGGCCCTGGCATGGGCCACACCTCTGTGGGACAGGAGCGATCCGGTGACGGCGGACCTGCAGTCTTTCCTCAGGGAATTCCGTAGTGTTTTTGAGGAACCAGCACGTGCATCCTCCGCCGAGACAGCCCTCCTAAACCTGCGCTCGGTGCGCCACCTTTAAGAAAGGGCTCTCAGGTCGAGTTAAGGATGTGTTGGCCGCAAGAGACATCCCGTCTTCCCTCAGCGACTTGATCCGGTTGGCCACCTGCATCGATGTGTGCTTCACCGAAAGGAAAGAAGAACTTCGGCAAGAGCATGAGTTAGCCCAACCTCGCCGGTTCCCACGCATGGCACCGGTGTTCCAGAGACCTGCTGTGCAACAGTCGCCAACACCCGCTGAGGAGCCCATGCAGATTGATCGGGCTCACCTCACAGAGCAAGAGTTGGCGAAAGAACCTGTGCCTCTACTGTGGCAGCTCTGAGCACTTCCAGAGGAATTGTCCCCAAAACATCCCAAACATGCGGGAAACTCCCGCACTTAGGTTCTGTGGGAGAGGCGTTCCTAGGTGCAAATTCCTCCTCTCCACGCCTGATGATGCCGGTACAGGTCGTGACTGATGCTGGAATCTCGTTCCAAGTTTCGGTGTTCCTGGACTCAGGCTCAGCCAGGAACTTTATCCACCGGTCTCTAGTGATGCAGTATCATCTTCCAGTGGTCCGCCTGTAAAAACCGCTGGTGATCTCCTCAGTCAGCGGGGAGCTGCTTAGCGACACCATACAATTTATCACCAAACCACTGTCCCTCCACGTAGGGGCCTTACATAAGGAAAAGATCTTCTACATGTTGCCTCGCTCCTCTTCGGCGGTCCTCCTCGGGCTTCCATGGCTACGGCTCCACTCTCCTACGCTGGACTGGACGTCTGGAGAAGTAACTCACTGGGGTCCCAACTGTCGGGGGCGTTGTTTGGTGGCACCTCGCCCGGTGCTTTCCTGCTCCCGCTCGATCCTTCGTGAGCCGGTGCCCGGTCTACCTCCTGAATATCTGGAGTTCGCGGATGTGTTCTCCGAGAAGCAAGCCGAGTGTCTCTCTCCTCATCGACCATACGATTGCCCAATAGACTTACTGCCTGGTACCAGTCCTCCTCGGGGCAGAGCCTACCCCTTGTCCGTTCCTGAGACACAAGCTATGTCGGAGTATATACGGGAGAATCTCCAGAAGGGGTTTATATGAAAGACCTCTTCTCCCACGGGTGCGGGATCCTTCTTCGTGGAAAAGAAGGATGGTTCCTTATGGCCCTGCATCGATTACCGGGGACTTAACAAGATCACAGTGAAAAACCGGTACCCTCTGCTGTTGATCACGGAGCTCTTTGACCGTCTACGGGGTGCAAAGATCTCCTCCAAGCTGGATTTGATTGGGGCCTACAATTTGGTCCGAATCAGCAAGGGCGATGAATTAAAGACGGCCTTTAACACCAGGGACGGGAACTTTGAGTACCTGGTCATGCCATTCGGTCTGTGTAATGCGTCGGCCGTCTTCGTGAATGACATCTTCAGGGATCTCTTTTATACCTGTGTCATGGTCTACCTGGACGACATCTTGGTGTACTCACCTGACCTAAAGACCCATCGCGTCCACGTACGCCAGGTGCTGCAACACCGACGAGCTAACCACCTGTATGCCAAGCTAGGGAAGTGCCTCTTCCATCAAGCCAGCCTTCCCTTTCTGGGCTATATATTCTCGGACCAGGGTCTACGGATGGACCCAGCCAAGTTGTCGGCCGTATTGCAATGGCCACGGCCAGTGGGCCTTCGGGCCATACAACGGTTCCTGGGATTCTGCAATTATTACCGGCAATTCATCCCGCATTTTTCCACGCTGGTGGCTCCCATTGTGGCCCTTACAAAGGAAAATGCTAATCCACGCAGCTGGCCTTCCGAGGCCGAGGAAGCGTTCTCCAAGCTAAAGACTGCCTTTGCCACTGCGTCCATCCTGTCGCGGCCAGACCCCGCAAAACCCTTTTCTCTTGAAGTAGACTCCTCGTCGGGGGGAACGGAGCACCCCTCACGCAAAAGGGGCCCCAAGCAAAAGGGTCATTGGGGCTTTTTTTTCTAAGACTTTTTCACCGGCTGAAAAAAATTACCCATCGGAGCCCGGGGGAATTTTGGGCCCCAAACGGGTTTTGGGGGAATGGTGTTATTCTGCGGGAAGGTCCCGGCATCCCATTTGTATCTACTAGGATCCAAGAATCCCAGTACCCCCCAGAGGGCTCAGCGATCCATCCACGCCAAGCTAGGGGTCCTTTTCTTCTCCCGTTTTAAAATTTCCAATTCATTCTGTCCTCCAAAAAGAAGTGAAGGCTGATGCCCTCCCCCCTCCTCCAGTGGTGGTGAAAAATGACCCCCAGACCAAAAAATTTCCCCCCAAAACGTCTTGTCTCCGCTGCCCCTGTGACCTCCGAACGTCCCACCTGGGAAGGACACGTGAGGCCCGCTCCGGAGGGTACCCTGAAGGGTGACACTGCCTTGGACCGGGGGCATCCGGTGTTGCAAACATTTCCCCTGATCTCACGGTTTTTTGGTGGCGGGGACCCCCAAAAAAGATGTCAAGGAAAATTTGTTTGAGTCATGTACCTTTTTTTTCCCACAATAAGAACCCGCCACAACCGGGGGGGCTTTTGCCCCCCACACCCACCCCCTACCAACCTGGTCCACGTGGCGAGGGACTTTATAACTGTTTTCCCCCCTTCACCCGGTAATACCCGTTGTCTGGGTGTCACAGATCGGTTTTCCAAAAGGGCATTCGCCCTTTTTTTGGGCCAGCCTTCCTTCTCCCCCGCCCTGGCCGGTTGTTCTTTCCCCCAATTTTTCGCCTGCACGACTTCCTCTGCAATCCTCGGATGGGGGGTCCTGTTTTTTTCCCCAAATTTGGGGGGGCTCTTTGGTCTAAACTCCGGGTGAAGCTTGATTTCTCCTCCTTACCATCCCAGACGAAGGGCCAGGGGGAAAAGAGTCAACCGGGAAAATTAGGGTGTTCCTGCGCCACTTTCGTCTCGGCTAAAGGATGACTGGTCCAACATCTTCCATGGGCGGAATTTTCCTATTTCCCTAAACTCAGAGCCCGCGGGTGTTTCCCCCCTTTCTAATCAAGTACTTCTGCCCCCCCCCACCTCTCCCACTGGTCCCACCCCCTCCCAGGGCCCCCATCTGAGTCCCGGCGGCGGACGCACTGGTCCCCGGGCATGAAGACCTTGGGGCCCCGACCACCAAACTCGCTCCGTCTTTTGAGGGGACAAGGCCAAGCAGATAAAAAAAGTCCCCCTCCTTCTTCCCCCGGGGGGACAAGGGGGCTGTCTGCCAAATATGCAGGAAACCTCAAGATCCCAACCTACAAACTGAGAACCCGCTTTTTTTGGGACCTTTTTTAGTTCTTTGGCCATAAACCCGTGGCCCATAAAAATCCGACCCCACCTACCTGCCATCCCCAACTCCTTTTCATGTCTGACTAAAACCCTGGTGTGAATCGTTTCTCTCGGAAAGGGACCCCCCTTCGTCTGGGCTGATGCCCCAATGTCTTTTGGTCAAGGAAAAATCTTGTTTAAGGACTAAGGGAAAAGATTTTTTCTCGTTGACTGGGAAGGGGTTTGGCCCAGGAAAGGTCTTGGGGGCCGGGGGGAGAAATTCGAAACCCATTGTAAACCAAGATTCCCCAGCTGAATGGGGGGGGGGGGGCAAAAAGGGGGGTACTGTCACGGATGCCCCTGCGAACCTCGTCCCGTGTCGCGTGCACATCCGTGCCCCAATGCCGTGCGGCGCCCTGTCCCGCACGTCGGGTCGGGGGTCCACTCGCTCCCCTGCCGGTGTTCGGGTCCACTTCCCCGGCCCCGCTCCTGCTCCGCCTGCCTTTTCCACGCGCGCCACAGTGTTAAATTTAAAGGCCGGCACCGGGAATTTGGCTATTGACAAGCCTGACCCTATTTAAGCCTGCCCTTCCCGTTAAACCCCCCGATCTTTAGGCCCTTTGCCTATTTAGAAAGCGTACCTGAAGCCTTGTCGTGATTACCGGGACCGAACCCTCTCGCCTCGTTTATTTACCCGAAAAATCGCCGCCTGCCACGACCTTCCTGCCGCCCCGACTAAGAGCCTGCCCCGACGTATTTGTTTCCTCGCCTACCCTTGGCTGCCTCCGCAACAATTTCCGCCAGTGGGAACGACCTTGGGGAAATCCCGCCGCAGCAATCCATCCCCTTTGGGCGGGCTTGGGGAAAAACCGGGACCTACTTAATTCCCTCCTTTTGTGGGCTTCCACCACCTTCGGTGGTCAGCGGGGCCACTACCACAGACCGTTACAGAAGGACACAAAAGCGGACTTACTCCCCACTGACAGCTAGAATCTTTAAGTGATTGTCAGTTCTGCAGCTCCTTCTTTAATGTCTGTGAAGTCATAATGCATGGGGTGGAGCCGACATCCACGACATTCGTTTACCATAACGGGAAGTCGCTGTTATTTAGTGGGGCTGACCAAAGGTTTAGCACCGATCCAATGAAGTATAGATGGAATGATAAATTCCTCCCCTCAGCTTCCAACAACTTTTATATAATATCATCCTGGAGTCACATCTACATAATATACACATGTATACAGATACATACAGATATATACATCATACATCTGCAAACACATTGTGTACACATCACACATATACAGGGACACATGTACACAAGTTGAAGATACATACTTATTAAACCCAATGTTTATACAGACAGATACCTTGGATATTTCACTGCGTGACCAGGGGCGAAGGAATCGACCATTAGGGCAAAAAAAAAAGCACAAGGGGCATGGGTTTTACGAATTTTCCATTGGGGGGGAGCATTGCCTTTTTGGGCTACCACAAGACTACCTTTTCCCCGTCCCGGGTATTTTTTGTTTTTTTTA
>JAODAL010077320.1:0-13310 GCA_025379985.1 Phyllomedusa bahiana | reverse complement strand
GGGAAAATTGGGTTTTTCCCAGTGTGGTACTAAAAGCCTTCTTTTTCCCCCAAATTTAAATTTTTTTTCCCTGTAAGGGCCTTAATTCCAAGGGGGTTAATTCTTTTATTTTTTTTTAAAAAAACGGTTTTTAAAAAATAAAAAACCATTTTTTGGGGGGTCTCAATTCTTTGGCCCCAATTTACATCCGGGGGTTTAAATTAAGCTTTTTTTTCAGCTGGGGTGACCCCAAGAAAACCGTCTTTTTCCCCGCCAAAAATATTACATTTTTCCTGTACCCTAAATCACAAGAAAAAGGTTAATTAAAATTTTATCTTTGTTTTGTTGCGTAAAAAACACCCCATTGTAACACGCTACAAAAAGTAGTTGTTTGTTGGGGGGGCTCAATTCTTTGGGGGCAATTTTACATCCGGGGGTTTTTAAATTTTAAGCTTGTTTTTCAGCTGTTTTGACTCCAAAAAAAACCCGTCATTTTCCCCGCCAAAATATAAAATTTTTCCTGTAGCCTAATTCAAAAGAAAAAGGTTAATTAAAAATTTTATCTTTTTGTTTTTGAAGCGTAAAAAAAACACGGCATTGAACCGTTTAAAAAGTAGTTTTTTTTTGGTGGCTAATTTCTTTGGCGCAAATTTACACCCAAAAGGGGTTTTTTTAAAAGCTTGTTTTTTGCTGTGGGGGACTAAAGGGAAAACCTTAATTTTCCCCGCCAAAATATATACATTTTTCCTGAAAGGCTAATTCACAAAAAAAAGGTTAATTAAATTTTTATCTTTGGGGGGGTTTTGCAAAAAAAACCCCGGCTTTAAACACGTCCCAAAGCTAGTTTTTTTGTGGGGGGCTCAATTCTTTGGCGAAAATTTACATCCGGGGTTTTTTTAAGCGTTTTTTTTTCAGCTGTGGGGGACTCCAAAAAAACGTAATTTTCCCCAAAAAAAATTATATAGTTTTTCTTAGCCTAATTCACAAGAAAGGTTAATTACAATTTTATCTTTGTTGTGTAGGTAAAAAAAAGGCATTGTAACACGTAAAAAGCTAGTAGTTTGGGGTTTGGCTAAAATTTTTTGGGCGAAATTTTACACCCCAAGGGGTTAAACCCTAAGTATTTTTCTGCAGTTGCACTCAGTAAAAAAACTTTTTTTTTCCCACGCCAAAAAAGGGAAATTCTGTGGGCATAATTCTACCCAAAAGGGTTTAAATTTAAAGCCTTTAAATTCAGAAAAAAAAACCCCAGGGTTTTTAACGGAAAAACAAAACAATTTAATTTTTTCCCGGGGCCCTTTGGGAGGCAATTTATACCCCAAAGGGTTCCCCCAAGTTGTTACGGGGTTTCCCTTTTGGGGAGTCAAAAAAGGGGTTTGTATATTTTTTCTATACAGATATCTTCATCAAACGTGTCTGAAATTTTTTGGAACAAACAGTATGTCAGACAGAGAGGGGGCGGTCTGCCCTGCGTTGGGGGGCATTTGGCCAAAAAACTTTCCCGGGAAAAACAGGCCCAGGTCCGGGCAGGGGCAAAGGGGACGTTGCAGCGGGGTCACTCGGTGAGGAAAGAACTGCCGTGCCCATCTAGGGCCGTGTTTTGTTCAGAAACCCCAAGGGGGTTCTTGTTTGGGGTTAATAGGTCATCCACTTCCCCCAGAGGGACTTTCGGGACAACCCCAGAAAAAGAGTCGGTGGGAAGTGGGGGCCCCAAAAAATTTAAGTTGGCTGGCCCGGGAGCGGGCAGCGGCCCTAAACCTTTGGTTTTTTCCCAGCCCCCCTCTTTTCCCTTTGTTTCCCTAGCCATTGTTTTTACGAAATGTGGTCTGGGCTCAGGCCACTATATAGCGGGAGGGAACAATTTAAGGAGGGCAGTCGGGGCAGCAAATTTGGCAGCAAAGAAATGGGGCCAATTTTTCCCCTGTTTCCCTTGCAGTAGGCGGAAAGTATAGATTGGAGGGGTGGCATGGGGGGTCTTTTGGTGGGGGGGGTCGCCAGGAAAACCAAAGGGCCCCCCCCCCCCCCGGTGATGGGGGCCCAGCTTTAAAGAAAAAACACAAATGGGATGTGATGTAGGACCCCCAATTTGGGGAAAGGCCGGGGTTGAAGCAAGGGTTCTTCACCCCCGCGGGAAAGAAGGGGCCCGAAGCTTGGGGTTGGGCCCAGGGGCGCAGCCGGGAAGTGGGTTGTGGGGGCGTGGGTCAGCAGGATAGCACCCGTCCCAAAGGTGGGGGGCCAAAAGCGGCCAGGGGTAAAAAAACCCCGCTTGGGGGGCCCAAAAAAAAGAAAGGGGGCCACGTGGCTAAAGGAGGAAAGCGGGGGTTTGGTAGTCACTCAGGCGGAGCGTTGGGGGTTTAAAAATTGGTATCGGCGGTTTTGGAGTTCTTTGCTGAAAACCCCGGGGGGCCCAAAATAGGGGTTTATTGTGGGAATCTGTGGGCGGGAAAGGGAAAACCCGTGGCCAGGGATTAACTTTGGAAACCACGGCCTCCCGTCAAAAAATGCGGGGTAAACTTTCCGGTGGCCTGGGGGGAAAAACGTGGCTGATGGGGTTTGGGCCCATCCTGCCCCCCGGCGCCCGCAAGGGGCCGTGGCAGGGAATGCCATTGCAGCCAGTAAAAGGCTCCCCCAAACCTCTGCGGGAAGGGAAAGCTGTTTCTTTTTTGAATAAATCCCCCCGGGTCCGGGTTGGCTTTTGCTCCTGTTTATCTTGACCCCCGCAGTGGGTTCAGCGAGGGTTTGCAAAGGGGACAACGTATGATCCAACCTTTCCAAAAAGGTGCGGAGCGGGCCCTGTTCTGTCCAAGTTGTTGGTACTGCGGGTTCCCCCCCTTTTTCCAAAATTTGGGGGGAATCTGAACCATTCAGGGAAAGAAAATGGCTTGGGGCCGGCCAGATGGATTTGTTCCAACCCGGGAATTTTTTTTCCAAAAAAGGCGGTACCACCCCTTTCTAAAAAAAGGGTAGAACGGGGGGGGCCGGGTCCTTAGCTTTTTGGTTTTTTTAAAAAGGGTTTTGAAAGGCAGCGCGGACGTTGGAGCTGAAAATACGGTCGGGCCCCATTTAATGCCTTTACGGCCCACGGGGTAAAGGGGAAGTTTTCCCCCCCGGCACCCAAACAATTTGGGGGAAGGGAAAGACGGCTTTCTTTTTTACGTTGTCAAATTTGGGGGGCCCCTCCCCCAAATTTGGTCCCCCTCCCCTTCCCCACCACCCCCACCATCTCCCCTCCACAAGTTTACTTAAAATTTGGGGGCCCCCCCCTTTCACAGGGTTGTGGGCAACAACGGGGAGGAAATGCCCCGGGTCTTCCCAGCAGGAAAGGGATGGTGGCTTTTCTGCCCCAAAATTCCCAAAATGGGGAACCATGGTGAGGACAATGGGAGAAAAACATGGTGTTGCGCTGCACCAAAGGGGGTTTGGCCCCATGCGCCTGCATGGCGGAACCTGTTCAAATCTGGTTGTGAAAAGGTTTTAAAAGTATTCCCCCGGGTTCTTCAAAAAGTTTCTAAAATTTGGCAGGAAACTGTGCATGCACTTTTTTCCTTTTTCGTCCCAAGCCAAGGAAACACCCCCCTCGAGTTGCAGGGCCCGAAGGCCCCCCCCAAAACCCCAAAATTAAATTTTGCGATGTTTCCACCTTTGGGAAATTCCCAAAGGCCTGCACATGTTGGATGACTTTTTGGGGAACAGAAAAAGGCCCCCTTAAAACGATTTTTTGATAAATCCAAACGGACAGGAGTACTCCCCTGTGTAATTTGATGTCAGCCAGGGGCGGGCTCATGGGGGAACGTGCCTTTTTTGGTTAAAGGCCATTCGAGGGGCCACGTTTTTTGGGTCGGGTCCCAAAGGGATGGGGGTGAAAAAAGGGTCATTCCATGTTTTTCATGCCCTGGAACAGATGCGGGAAAAATCTGTCTGGGAAGGGGACTGGGGTTGTGGCAAATACATTCGGGCCAATAAAGTCCGCTGGGGACTAAAAATGGAGGAGGAGGAGGGGGAAAGGACGGAACATTGGAGCAAAAGGGGAAATTGTCGGGTGAAATGAGTGGATTTTTTTAACCCAGGGGGACAAGAGGGGGGGGGGCGGGAAAACAGGGGAGGGGGTTGATGGGGGAATTGAGGAAGATGAGGCAGAGGGACCCGAAAAGCCCCGTGGCAGTATACAGTGGAGATGGAGGAAAGGGAAAGGCCCCTTTGGGGGTCACTTGGGGCAGATGGCCTGGCTAGGGGCCCAGCCGAATAGAGCACCCGGCAGGGGGATGAATTTTTTGGCTCCCCACCCTTTTAAACCCTGTTCCGTCCAAAAGGGGGACCCTTTTTTCCCCCGCTATTGAGGGGGAGGACAAACTAAACTACTATAGGGAAATCCTCCGTAGTCATTTGGGCCGTGCCTATGTGGGGGCATGTCCCCCCCCTGACGGGCCCGGGGGGACCGGGGGGTTCCTCAGCCCCTTACGTATACTGCCCCCGGCCCGCGGGGGGAAAGGTGGGGGGGTGGGCTTTCCCAACCCTCCTTGCGCAACCAAAGTTGGAGCCCACTGATGAGCGCTTCCTTCCCCCCACCTAGTAAAGGGAGGGTAGTCCCCAAGAAAGCAGGACCGGGAGAAAGCCCCCTGAACCATGGGGTTGGGGGCCCTCCCGGGGGGAACCCAAGCACTGCCCCCCAGTTGGGAAAGGGATCCCCCCGGACAAATGGGCACCCAAATGGTTTGTGGGGCCCGCTACTTCCCCGAGTTTGCATTGGAAAAAGCTGTTTTGCCCCGGCCCAGTAGTTTTGGCCCCAGGGGGCGGGGTTTTTGTGCGGCGGGGGCCATGTTCCCCAAAGGGGGAAAACCCGCTTGGTAACGGGAAATTTGTGGAAACGATTTTTAAAACCTTTTGGGTTCAAGAATGGTTTCAGGCGTGGGATGGGCCCCGGGGTTTTCCCAAAACCAAGGGCCTTAGGGGGTCAGTTGGGGTTCAAACTACCTCCCTTTCGGGCCATATTCTGGATCCCGCCCCCCCCGCCGGATGCCACACATTGTAAAATTTTTCCCCCCATCTCCCTTCCCCATCTTTACCAGTGACGGGTATTGCCACCCACCTCAAACCCTGTCATTTGTGAAATCTATAAAACCTAAAGTTGTGCTGTTGTGGTCCCCGTGAAAAACCCAAAACTTGTGTAAATGTGCCACTCTTGAACTCATGCGGGTTTGGCCCCTGCCCCCGGGTTCCCCTAAAAAATTCTGTCATTGTGCCCTTCTGGGGGCTACCTTTTTTTTTGGCCCCCCAGAATGTATTGTCCCACTGTTGCCTATGCTGCTGCTTTTGGGCTCCCGGGGAACCCCCATCTGTGTCATTTTTCCCACGGGTTGCCCTTTAAAGGGCTGCTGCTGCCTGCCCTCCACTCTCCACTTCTGTCATTGTGAATTTCTGTGGCCAAACCCCAGCTTTTGCCCTCCGGGATGGGGATTGGGGCCATTTCCCTGACCTCATGTTGCTACCTTTGGACCTTCCAACTGTGTTTTTGGTTGCCACTCTGTGGCTGTTCTGTTTTCCCCAACCTACAATGTTTTGTAATTGTGCCATTTTCCCCCTGACCTATTCCTGCCTTGGGCCCCCGGGGCCGTTTTTTTTGCCCTCCAGTTCTTTTTTGCCACCTCGGGGTGGCCTTCCTCCTTGTTTTTGGGGCCACCCCCCTTTTGCCCCCAATTTTTCCACTTTTGGGACCTCAGCTGCTGTGGGCTGCTCCCGTAACCCCCCACACTCTGTAAACTAATGTTCCCACGGGAGCTTTTTTCAGTTTTGTTTTTTTCCAGTTTTTCGTTGGCTTGACTTTATCGGGGTACATTCCCGCTTGAGTTTTTTGGCGTTTTCCCCTTTAAGTTCCAGGGAAATTTTTTAGTAAGCGATTCTAAAAAGCGGCGGGAGTATGTGCGTGTCATACTAAAAAACAACATTGTATGAAGACCAACCCCAAATCCCCCTGCATATTTTGAGGACAACATTCTAAAGCCCCCTGCGGGTCTGTGCGCCTGGAAATAGCTGTTTTTTAAGGATTTTGCCCAAGTAATTGGACCCAAAAAATTTTGTTGAAAATCGGCGAAGTGCCGAAATAAAAATTTTTTGGATATTCGCCCATTTTAATTAGAAAAACATTTTACTTAATGGACATTGAATTTTTCCCCGTCCTGGAAGCAGAAAGAGCCCCAAACCTGCATGACCCCAGATAAAAGTGCTGGAAAAAGGAGTTTTGAACCACCATTTTAGTTTACTGGACTTTGATATACTGTCCGGGCCAGATGACCCCAAACCTCTGACCCCAATTAAAAAAATGCCGGAAAAAAAAAAAGCTTTCAACCCCCATTTTGTTGAACTGGACATTGACTAATCTTCCTGTACCCCCAGAATGACCCCTTAAAACCCCTTTTGACCCAAGATTAAAAAAGTGCAGAAATAGGAGTTTTGAACACCATTTTAGTTGAATGGACATTGACTATACCTGTCCTGTACCACAGCTGCCCCTAAAAACATGTTTGACCACGATCCAAAGTGGCACTATTATTTTGTACAGTGCTGTAATTTAGTATTTTTTTTGGTAATGCTTTGTTTTGAATTTATTTAGGGAAGTTTTATTTTAGTTTTCATTATTATCATTTTGCTTTTTTTAAGTTGATTTTTATACAACATCCCCCTCCCTGCAGTTTTTAAAAGGGTTATTCGTGCGCCCAACCCATAAGTAAAAAAATTGTCTAATCATCCCCAAACACTTCTTAGTTGAGAAGACATTTGCCCCCCTGGTTTTGAGGTGATTTAGCCAATCAATTCAATGGTTTCTTTTCCCCCAAATCCTTCTTCATTTATTAGGGACAGATCCCTGGGATCAAAAAGTGCGACCCCCTAGTGACTCCGCCCCCAGAAAATTTTAAGCCCCCAAATTGTGCAATTTTTTGGGCCAGCCTGGAGCCCCTTTTGACACTATTTAACCCCCGAAATCCCCTTTTTTCAAAAAAACGATTTTTTAGAGAAATTTGAAGCTCTCCTGATTGCCCTAAGGTGGAGCCAGTGCTGCCGTCGGCCCATCTTTTAAACGGGGGGTCCAGCTGCCAGGGCCGGGACTTAAAGGTGGGTGCGGTGAAAGCCCGGGCCCAGCGTTGTCATCTATAAACAAAAAGGGATTCAGCTGCCAGGCGGGGCGGGTTTTTGGGTCATGTTTCCCCTAGGCATTTAAACCTGAAACCCCCCCTTTAAAACCAATTTGATTACCAGGGCCCCTTTTCCCAAAATAATTCCAAAACCCTTTTACGGAAGCCAGCCCAATAAAACCCATTTCCCGCTGTGGGAAAAAAGCAAATTTAAAAGGGTTTTTCCCTGTCCCCAAAAAGTTTTTTCCTGGGACGTTGGATAGACTTTTCAGCACCCGGGAAAAGCTGGGAGATACCGCCAAATGTCCCCGGAAAACCTAACCCCTTTAATTTACAAACCCAATTTTTTCCATCTTTACAATGTTTCAAAAAGGGTAAAACACAAGTGTACACGGGGCTCGGGAGGGTTTTGGTATATTACCACCCATAAAGTGACCATTTTGTGGTAGACACCAGTGTACACGACTCTACAAAACTGTATTTTAAACCCCAAAAACCCCAGTGCCCTTTTAATAGTGGTAGACCCCATTTCCGGGCTCTAAAAACCCTGTATTTCCCTCCCCTTTTAAAAGGTCCATTTAGTGGTAGACACTATTGTACTCGGGGCTCGCAGATGTATTTTCCACCAAAACAGTGCATATAGTGGTAGATCCCCGTTTACCCCACGTTTTGAAGCCTTTAATTGATTGGGGTTTGAAAGAAAACCATCTAGGGATCACCAAAAGAGTTTTCCTGGGGGGACTGGGAATTGTTCTCTTTCCCTTTCTTCTCCATCCTTCCGACCCAATTGTGACTTCTTCGGGCCCATAATTGTTCTTTTGGAATTTACCAAACAAACTTTAAAAATTTGAAAATTTTTCCACCCCTTTTTCCGGGCACCTTGCTCCCCTCCTAAACCAAATTTAAATTGGGGGTGATAGGGGGGGAAAGCTTAGGGGTTTTGGATGGGTTTTTAAGTAGTAAAAAAACAGTATTTGGACACCCACAGTAGCCCTTGCAAAATTTCATTGGGCCCCCCTTTAAAAAAAATGAAACGGGAGGCCCCAAAATTGGAACCCACCCCCTTTTTCTTCCTTTTAACCCCAAAAAAAACGATACCAGGGGCGTCAGCATGGGTGTTTTTTATTTCCCTTTCCCAGTACATACAGCAGATAACGGGAAAAACGTTTGGGACTAAATCCTGAGTCTTTATAAAGGAAAGGGTTTTTATGTGTACAAAATTCCCCCCCCCCAGTAATTTTTGGGCAAAAAAAGGGGGTTTTCCAAAAACATACAAAAAACCCCAATCAAAAGCTAAATTACCTAATGTTATAAAAAATACAGCTGTAAAAAAGTGGGGAAAACCACAATCCCCTTTTTTTTAAAAATGTTTTAATAGACAGAGGGAAAACCCCCCCCCAAAAAATTGTTTCAAAACGATTTTTGCAAAAAGATCAGGGCTTCACGAAAAGGGGATCCTTGCTGGGGTTTCTTAAAATAACCCTGCGAAATAGCCGGTGAGTAAGGGAATGGCCGCTCACAATGTCCTTTAAAGCCTACTGCGCAAGGGCCCGTTGTCAGCCCCCCGGGGCCTTTATCAGGAAAAAACATAAAAACCCCTCTAATTGAAAAATTTACAATAGAAAAATGTGAGCGTTTTCCCCACCTCTTTTGCTAGTTAAAAAGAAAAAACCAAAAACCTGTAAAACAAAACTCCTAATGAAACCTAAATCTGTGTATATAATTCTATCTAATAAATTTGTGTCTTTTTTGTAACCCCTTTTAATACCTAAAAAAAAAAAAAAAAAAAGGGAAAAAAGAAATAAAAAAAAAATTTACATTTTTTAGGTTTAAAGGGGAAATTAAGCAATATGTCACTAGTTTTTTTTAAGATAGAATTATAAAACACAGATTTGGGGTTTTTAGGGGGTTAGTAACAGGTTTAGGTTTTATTTTTTATACAAAGAAATTTGGGAGTTTAAAACCCCCCCCCTTTTCCCCTTCAGCATTACAAATTGTATGTATGTTTAAATTTTAGGGATTTTCGTGTTATCCGTGATAGGCAAGTGCGGGAAACGGACATGCGCAGTAGGCTTTGAAACAAACCCCTTTTTGAGGGCCCTTCCTTATTTCCCCGGCTATGGCTTTTGGTTATTGAGGACGCCCAGCAGGGATCCCCCCGTCTGTGAATTTCCCTGATCGTTTCTGCATATCTTTTGGGAAACATTTTATTGGTTATTTCATCTGTCTTTTAAAGCAGTTTTTTTGGGTTGTTTTGGTTTTGCATCACTTTTAAAACGGTTGATTTTTTATATGGGTCAATTTGAGCTTGTGATTGGTTTATTTTATTTTTTTAAACCCTTTTATGATATATAAAAAGAAAATGTGCACTTATACTTAGTTGGAAAAAGGGACTCAGGTTGTGGGGTGGGAAACGTTGCTGTTATGTGCTGTATGTAGGGGGGATTGTAAAAAAAAAAGCCCCCATGCTGACACCTTGATTTTCGTTTTCTGGATTTTTTAGGTAGTGGGGAGGTGATGGGGTTGGGAGGTGAGGGGGTTATGGGTGATAGGTGGGGTAGGGGCTATTGAGTAATCAGTGGAGGGGAAAGGGGGGTGAAGGTGGAGCCCGGGGTTTGGAGGTTTTTGGGGGAAGGTAAAATTAGGTGGGGGGGGTGAGGAAGGGGGTTATGGGGGGGTGTTTTTTAGGGGGGGAGATAAAGGGGGCTATGGGGTTTAAATCATTGGGGGGTTTGGTGGGGGAGTGATAGGTAAAAAAGTGAGGGGGGGCCCCCTTTCCCCTTGGGGGTTTGGGGCTGGGGCCCTTTGGTCATTTCCCCTTCAAAATCATTTTGGCAGCTTAAACCCCGTCCCCTAAACCCCCAAAAAAAATCACCAAATGGCCATGATTTTAAATGGGGTGCAGGGGGTTTGGGTTTTGTTTTTTGTTTTTTTTTTTTTTTAGTGTTATTTTTTTTCATACGTTTTTAAACTTTGGCCCTATGTTGGATTCACTGAAATACGCCCTACCAGCTTTTGATAAATTTTTTCATTAAAAAAAGGGTTCAAGAGGGTTTGTTGTCAAGAGTGTTTATTTAAAAAAAAGGTTTTTTTTTCTATTTTGTATCTTTTTTCTTTTTCCCTTTTAAATTTCCTTTGGGTTAGAAATGGGGGCATCTGAAAAGCACCTTTCCATTACTGCGTTTGGGGGCCTTGGTGTCCACCCAGAAAAGGGTTTTTTTGTCCCCCCAAAGGGCCGCCCACAAACCCCGGGGGTTCCCTTTTTAAACCCCAAAAAACCAACAAAAACGGGGGTCCGGGAAGGGGAGGGGTTTAAAAAATCAGAAGTGGAACCTTAAGGTTGAGGGACTGCCTTTTGGGGGGCTGCGGGTTGGTATTTTGGGGTATGTTCCAGGGCGTGTTGCCTCCTATGAAAAAATTAGTTTTTCTGATGTGTCTGGGTCCTTCAAAAAAGGAAACCCAGAGATGAAATTAACTTTTAGCAGTGGTTTATCACGGGTCGGAAAAATGACAGACACACGCAGTTTAAACATGAGAGATTCCCTGCGGTTTGCCCTGCACCGGCCGGGCCACTTTTCGGAGTGATAAAAGGAAATTGTGTTTATTTTTTTGGGTTTTCCCCACCCGGGAAAGGGAGGGGGACCCAACAGGGCAGGGCAAAAAAAAAGCGGGGGTTTCTCATGTGAAGCCGCTCCCGGTGTCTTTTCATTCCCGACAGGGGAAAAACTCATTTGCAAATTGTTGGGTTTGAACCCTCGGGGGCCCGTTCTGATGGACCAGGGGACACATCAGAAAAATGTATGTTCTTTAGGGAGGAAAGATGCTGTATAAAACATAAGTTTAGAAGGGGGGGGGGCCTTTTATCGAATTTTTACATTTTCCCCCCTTTGATTTTTCAGGGTGCCGCTGTTGTTTTTCCTTGCTGGTATAGAAATTGGGAGGGGCCCATGTTGTTTAATTTTTTTTAAAAAATTTAAATTTAAATTTTTGAGAAAACCCCAGTTGGGCCCCCTCCGGGAATCATTACAGTGGATGCCCCCGGGGCAGTTCTCACTTAAAAAAAATAAAGTTTCAGGAAAAAAAAAGGAAATGGGGGGCCCCCCCCATTTTTCCTTTAAACCAAACCAAGGTTAAAAAAACCCCAGCGGGAAGGGCCTTTATTTGTATTAAAATGGGGAAAAACCCTCGATACTGGGAACTTCCCCTTCTAAAAATTTCCAGCCCCGCAGCTCTCCAGAAGCGGGGCCCTCAATTAGGGGGGCAGCCTTGACGGTTTCCCGGCCCCCTTCCCGTCCCTGGTGGTTTGGGGGGACTGGGGGTTTTTAGTGACAGGGGTTAGTGCCACCTTTTGGGGGGACAAAAAAAAACCGCTGGTGGGCACCAAGCCCGAAGGGGTTTGTAATGGAGAGGCCCTCATCCAGATACCCCCAAATACTTTTCACTGGGAAGAAAAAAATAAAAAAAAACCCCAAAACAGAAAAAACCCCCCTTTTTTTTTAAAAAAACATCCCCCAACAAGAGCCCTCATTAACCCCTTTTATTTTAAAAAAAAATATTCGAACGCTGTGAGTTTGGGCCACCGAATTTCCGGGCGAGTCCAAAAAGGGGGAAACTGTTAAAAAAAAAAAAAACAAAACCTAACCCAAATGGGATTTTCATCCCGCTTTTCCTGGCGCCCGCTTTTAAAAACCTATCAACCCCGCTTTTTTGGGGGGAAGAATAACCATTCAATGCAAAAAGGAAAAAAGGGTGCATCCTCACAGGGAGGCACCCCGTAAAGCTGGGTTTTCCCCCTGTGGAGGATGAGGTCACCCGGGTTTTTTTGGGTGCTAAATAACCCATTTGTGCCCTTTGGAAAAAACTGGGGGACATCCCAAACAGCAGGAAAGCCCGGGGGAAAACCCGGGGTGGGGGACCAAAACCCCCCCCCCGGGCGGAAAATTTTTTTTTCCCGAATTTCCTGGTGTGAGGGAGTTTACCCAGCTTTCCAATTTCTGGATAGGGTTTTTCGGGAGGGTGGGAAAAAACGGGTGAAATGGTTCACAAACAGGCTTTCCCGAAAAAAATGGGTCCCTGCGTGGGGGATGGGTGACACTCAGTTTCCTGGAAGCTGGAAAAACCCATCCACATGTGGAAGGTGGGGAGCCCTTGGGGGAAAGGGGGGGAAAAAGTGTGGGGGGGTAGGGGGGTAAGGAGGGGTGGGGTGGAAAAGGGGGGCGGGGAGAGGGGGGTTAGTTCAAATTTAAGTGCAAGGGGCCTCTATAAAAAGCTGGACTGCGCCAAAGTGAAAAAAACCCATCTAAATGTATACGGTATAAAAGGTATTTGTTGCACCTAAAAAAAACACCCGCGGGGGGACGACAAAATTGTGTATTCAAATTTAAGTGAAGGTGCCTCTTTAACAAAGCTGGATGCCCCCAAAAATGAAAAAAAAACCTATCTGAAATGTTACGGAAAAAAAAACGGTATTTTTTGCCTAAAAATTCGCCTTCGGTGAGGAAAATTACTGTATTCAAATTTAAGGGCAAAGGGGCCTCTATCAACAAAGCTGGACTGCCCAAAGTGAAAAAACCCCTTTTCTGAAAGGTAGACGGTAATAAACGGTTTTTTTGCACCAAAAAACACCTGCGGTGCGACAAATTGCTGTATTCAAAAAAATGCAAGGTCCTCTATCAACAAAAACTGGAATGCGCCAAAGGAAAAAACAACCCCTTTTGAAATGTATACGGATAATAAAAGTGGAGTTTGGCAAACCCAAAAAAAACACCTGCGGGGGCGACAAAAAATTTTATTCAATTTAAGTGCAAGGTGCCTTATCAACAAAAACTGGATGCCCAAAAAATGAAAAAAAAACCCTTTTGAAATTATATGGAAATAAACGGTATTTGTTGCCCCCAAAAATACACCCGCGGGATACAAAATTGCTTATTCAAAATTTTAAGTGCAGGTGCCTCTAAAACAAAATGGACTGCGACAAATGAAAAAACACCTATCTGAAAGGTAACGGATAATAAAAGTGGAGTTTTCACCCAAAAAATACCCTGCGGTAACTCAAATTTGGTTTTTAAAAAATTTGTGCAGTGCCTTATCAACAAAGTGGACTGCCCAAAAGTGAAAAAAACACTATCTGAAAAGTTAGGATAATAAAAGTTTTTGTTGCACCTAAAAATCATGCGGTGACGACAAAATTTCTGTTTCAAATTT
>JAODAL010077319.1:0-13310 GCA_025379985.1 Phyllomedusa bahiana | reverse complement strand
TGCGGGCACCCAAAAAACAGCTGCTCTTTTAAAAACCTTTTTGGGGGGGACCTGTGATCCAACACACCCCAAACACCCAGCTCCCTTTAAAATTTAAACTTTTAGGGAGGGATTGCGCTTTCCAAACCATCCAAACCACAGCTCCCTCTTTTAATAAATAAGGGTGCCTATGCTGCATCCAAAAAACCCAAAAAAAACAGTTCCTCTTTTAAATAAAACTATAGGGGCGAAAAAGCTGCACCCAAAACTTCAATCACTAGCTCCCTTATGGATCAGTCGCCCTTTTTTTTTGGGTTTGGGGTTTTTCCCGGTTTTCCAACATGGACTGAAATCACTTTCCAAAATACGCCGGGGTGAAAATACCCTTTGCAGTTGGTTTTGCACTTGAAAACCGTCTGAAAACGGACGGTAATTTTTTTACTTTGTTTTTTAAAAAAAAATCTGTTCAGCTGCCCCTACTTTGTGGATTTTCCCCCCGGAGGGTTTTGCACCGCCGGTTTTTCCTAAAAACTTAAAACATATTCATTTTTTCTGTCGGTTTTTTGGGAAGAACATAAAACATGTGGGTAGGGGGGCACCCTTGAACCAAAACCCTGGAAAAATTTCCACCCCAAATTTACGTCCCAAAAAAAAAAGAAAAATTTTAAGGGGGGTCAAAAAATTCCGTTTTTTTTTTCTTTGGGCCTTTGTAAAAAACTCCCTAAGGGTTTATGTTAAAATGTTCAAAAAAAAGGGGCATGGGAAAAAGTAATGCACCTGGTTATTAAAAAAGGAATTTGGCTAGTGAAAGAGGGGAAAAAAGGAACCCAAAAGTAAAGAAGGTTGGGGAAGAAAAAGGTAAGAGAAAGGAGGGGAGAAAAAGGAATGATGAAAGGGGTAGGAAAGGAAATTTTGAGGTCCATTTTGATGGCCCCCCCCCCAAAAAATTGAAAAACACTTTTTATCTGGGACTTTTAGGAAATTGACTAAATTGAAATTGTATTTTTTTTTTCTTTTTTTGTACGGTGAACACATAAAGGCCCTGTTCAAAAAATAGTTTGCAGGGGTCGAAATTTTTTTTAAAATTTTTTGTGAAATTTAATTTGCTACTTGCGTTTTGAGCCCGCCCATGGGTTTAGCGGGCCCAGTAATAAGTCCAATTTAAAACCCCCACTCATTGACCTCACCAGCAGTAGCCAGGAATGGGAGGTCTGTTGCCCAAAGCCTTTCCCCCCCGGGGTCTGTGATTTAGGGGGCCCCTTTGTTCCCTGAAATTTTTCCCCGGGAGCTAAGCAGAAAGACATTAAACCTCCCCCACACTTGAAAAGGGAAAGTTTCCCTCATGGAGGTCTGGGGAGAGGCGGAAAGTAACCCCCCCAGCGGAGCCCCTTCTTCCGTGCGGCCCTTGATCACTGCAAGAAGCGACGAGAGTAGAGCCCCGAGGACGGCTCCCCGCAAATCAGAAATGATTTTTGCAAGGGGAAGAGAGAAAAAGGACAGAAACTAGGGTGCCCCGGGTTCACCCGGCGGGTAGGTGGTGCTGGGGGGGCCCCTGCACTCAGGGGGCCCCCGGGGGGTTTCCCTACCTTGCCCCAATGGAAAAAAAAGGCCCTGCGGTCTGCCCCTCACCTCTGTCTTTTTCCCTATTTCCTTATAGATTGCAACCCTTTGCGGGCAGGGCCTCTTTTCCCTTCTTTTTTTGTTGTTAGCTTTTTGGAGATGTCAGAAAATTTGGGGTGTCCATGTGAAAATTTTACGGGGAGTGAAAGGGTTCCTAATTTTGTTTGTGCCTAATGAAACGTTTTTCAAATATGGAAGCCATTTTTTTATTGTGTGAAAATAAAAAGTGTCACTGTTCCAATGCTAAGTTTTTAGGGCCGTTTTATGCTGTGTAAGCCGGGAAGGCAGGTGGGGGTTCCCTTTAGGCAATTTGGTTGTGGCCTGGGGTTATAAAAAAAGGGTTTCCCCAGGTGGGAGGATTTTCGTTGGCCCGTTGGGGAATTTTGGTCGTTAGGCATTTGGGGAGTTAAAAACCTAAAAATTGAAAAGCCCCTGCCCCTCTGCCCGGGCCCTTTTTACAGAGTGTTTAGGATAAAAACTTTCTACCTGGAGTAAAGAACGGTTTGTGTTAAAACCCCCTTTTCCCTCCGGTCTTTTTCTCTTGACAAAATAAAGGTTCAACTCCCTTCGGGGAAGGGTTTGGCCTATCTACAGAGGGGTTTTCCCGGGGGAAACCTGGGGAAAACACCACCTACTCCTGAAACAAAAAAGGCCCCCCTTTGACGTTTGGTGTTTCAAGGAGAAAAAGGGGGGAAATTGGGTGTATACCCAAACCGTGACTTTTAAAAACTTTTAAATTCCCATCCATCCTCTGTAAACCCCCGGGCCGTTACTTTGGGATTGGCTTAAATCAAAAACAGGATTAAATTCAAGGGTTTTCCCCCTATCAAGTTTTTAAAAAGGACTGTCTTTTTTATTATTTTTTAAATTCACAATTGGGGGTGCTTTTTAAAAGTTTTAGTCAAAATCTCTGAAATTTTTCCAACTGCATCACAGTCGGGGAAAAAAAAGGGGAAGGGAAAAAGCGTTACAAAATCCCCCCGGAAAACCCCCGGGAGTAACTGCTCTTTGGGGGAAAAGAGATGACGGGAAAAATTTCAAACGGAGGGGAAAAAAAGCCGTTAAAAAAATTTGTTTGGCCCGGGGAAAAACCCCTAAAATTGAGCGCCTTGTAAAGAGGAAAAAATTAAAATTGTAAGGAAAGGACCCAGAAAAGACATGCCCAGTGAGAAACCTTTTCAAAAGGGGGAGAGAAAAAGGAAAACCCCCTTTTTAGAGACGCAAAGTTTTTTTTTTTTTGTTTTTTTTTGTTTGGCTTTTTTCTAAAACACAAGCTCCCATGCCCAGATGTTAGGGAAAAGTAAAGGCAACTTGATTCCAGTGAGTCCTTTACCCTACAACGGTTTATTCCCGTTGGGGGGGCCCTCCCCGTATTTTTTGGGGCCCCCATGGTCCCCTTTAAATAGTGGAGAATCACACACCCCCCCGGGGGAATTTCTTGAAAAGGGGGCTATTTTTAAGAGGTATCCTGTCCCCTGAACAAAAGGTGGGGATATCTTTGGCCCAGGGGGGAGGGTGCTGAATTAAGGGAAGTAAAAAGTCCGGGGCCCCATCAGGGGAAAAAGAACTGCAAAACAGAAAATTTTGAAAGAGACTGCAAGTACATTTGAGATCATTTCTATTTTTCTGAATTAAAGTTAAAATTTCTTTGGGGGGGGGAAAGGGGGCAGCCTTGGTTTTCCCTTCGGGAATTTTTGTTTTGGCCCCCTCCGGAGGTTTTAAAAAAGTGTTACCCAAAGTGGGATCCTCGGGGAAAGCAGTGTTCCCGAAAAAACCCTTTCCAAAAAAAATTTCATAGAGGGAGCAAGTTGGCCCCTTTAAGGGGTAAAATTCAGGATGCTTGCGCTCAACATCCAGTTATCCCTTCCCGGGGATTTTAAAAGAGCTGTCGTTCCGAAAAAAAAAGGGAAAAAATGAACCTGAGGGGGACGAACCCTCCCCCCTTGTGTTCCCCGGGCCCTTTTTCCAAAAGTGGGGGGTTTGCCAAAGCCTGCTTACTTCCCATTTCCAGGGGGGGGAAACAACCCTTTTCTTGTTCACATTTTACACGGGCCCAAAAATTTCCTGTTTACTTTTTCCCCAAATTTACAGGTTTAGGTAACTTGTTTGCCCAAGTCCCGGGGGTTTAAGGTGTCCCCAAAAAGCGGGAAAAGTCTAGCCCTTTGCAGCCCCTTTCCCAACAAGTTTGAATTAAAAACCCTACGGGAATCAAACCCGGGGTTAAGACTCACACAAAACTTTTTGGGCCCCTAGCGTTCCACTTGAAAAGGGCCCAAAACCCCAAACCCAAGATCCTCTGAAAGCATTGTCCCCAAAAATAGGGGAAAAGGGGAGAGGATAAATGCTTTTAAATTTTTAAATGGACGTGCCCCCAAAGCCAAAAAAAGGGAACCGCCCCTCGGGGAAAAAAAAGAGGGGTTTCCATTTGGAGCCCCAATGTGGTTGCCAGTTTGTCGGGGCCCTTCCAAAAGGGAAATTCGCATTTTTTGGAGTAGTTTCTCCTCCCCGTTGGCCCGGTTCAAAAGGTAATATCTTAAAAAGGGGTTTGGGGTTTTCATGAACTATTGGGGTTTTTAAAGGGAACTTGTTAAACCCCAGATATTTTGGGCTGTTTTTTGCCGTTATGGCCCAACCAATACCTCACCCAGGGTTATTGGGGACCCTACAACCCAAATTTTGGTGAGTCTGTGTTCCCCTAATAAGGGTGGGGGATATAGTAGATGTGGATGCCAGAATACCCCATAAAGTTTTTCTGGGCCCATGAATGTTTTTAAAAAAATTTGTTATGGGGGAAATGTTTAAAACCCCTAGGGGCGGTTTGAAAGAAGCTCCCGCTCCTCTCGGGAAAAGCAAATTTAAAAAAGCCACCCAAAACCAACCCCGTCCCAAAAAAAGATTTGCTAACCAAAAGGAAAAATTTGGGGAGAGCTGGGCTTTCGGTTAACCCCCAAACCGTGATTTTTAAAACCCCGGCACTGAGCCCCTGTTATGGTCCCGAACCCCGGGCCCAGGCATTAGGGGGAAAGGGATTACCAACCCCTCATAAAACCAACCCAAAACCAAAGGGGAAAAGCACTCAATGTGAGATTTTGCAAAGAAGCCTAGTGGACTGTTTCCAATGGTAGGTACCGCCCCGCCCTTTTAAAAATTTTGGTGATACTAAAAATAAAGCTACAAAATTTTCCAAACCCAGTTGTTTAAACTCCCCCAAAATTTTCCTTTGAAGACTTTATTGCAAAAAACTGCTTCCTCCCAAAATCAAATCGCTCAAGGGATTTTAAAGAGAAGGGGGTCATAAGGAAATGGTGGACTTGGAGTTCCATTTTGGTGCCCATCCTAAAAAACCCGAAGAAATTCAATGAGGGTCCTGGGCTGGGGCCTGTAAGTCCCTTAAAACCCTTTTCGAAAACCCCTTTTTGGGGATTTGGGTTTCAGACCCCCCCCTTATTGCAGCATAAAATCCCTACGGTGATACCCTCCAATAAAGGGAAAAGATATCAAACCCTCTTCCACCTGCTATGTACAGCCTGTTAAAAAACTTCAAAATTGAGAGGGAAAAAAAAGGGGGGATTTTCATTCAAGCAGTCAGAGTCCTTGGGCTTTCACCTTAGTCCTGGTCAAAAAAGATGGATGGAACCCTGATTTTGTGTTTTGGGCAAACCAAAATGAACCCAAAATCACTGATAAGGATTGCCCATCCCCTTTCCCCGCCCCTTGAAGAATCTTTTTACCGCCCTTTGGAACAGCCGGCCCCTTTCTTTTCAACCCTTTGGGGTTAAAACCCCGGGGTACTGGCAAGTTTTTAGCACCCGAAGAAAGGGGGGGGAAAGGTTTCCTTTTTCCCCCTCCAATGGGCCCATTTTTGTTTAACCGTATTTTCCTTTTTTTACTTTGTAATGCACCTGCTACCTTCCAAAGGGTTTGGGGCGATGCTTAGGGCAAAAGGAATTTTTAAAATGTAACCCCTTTTTTGGGAAAGAAGTCATTTTATTCTCCAAAACATATGGAAAACCCCCCTTAACCTTAGGTGAGGTTTTTCAAATTCTGATCAAACATGGGCTGAAGGTTTTTAAACCCTCCAAATGCCATCCCTTTAAAAACCCCAAGGGGGAATTACTTAGGCCATGTTGTTAGCGTTTAAGGTTGTTTTCTGCCTATGGGTTTTAAAAAAAAAATTTCCCCCAGTGCGAAATGGCCAACTCCAAAATACCGTTTAAAGAAATAAGGGAAATTTCCCGGGGTTCGCTGGCTTTCTTTCCGTCGTTCATTCCCCAAAATTTTGCCCTCAAGTGGGGCCGGGGGCCCCCCTTTAAAGAATACTTTAGGGGGTACCCCCGTGAGCAACTGAAAAAAAGGGGATACCTATCCGTGGGCAGGGGAGGCAAAAAAGATTGGGTTTCCAGCCTTAAAAAGGGGTGTTGGGCCCAAACCCCCTTTTTTTGGATACCTGATTTCAGTCAACCCGTTTTTCCCTCTGTATACTGACGCCAGAAAAAAAGGATTGGCGCTTTTTCCTATCACAAGTTCAGAAAAAAAAGGGGAAAGGAAATTTTAATTTGCTTACGCGTGTGCTCTCCGAGGTCGTAGAAGAATGATCAAAAATTTTTAGTCCTTTTAAGCTTTGGGAAATTCCCCCGCCTTGTTTTTGGGCCCGTAATGAAAAGTTTAAGGCATCTGGCCCGCTTTCTCCCTTTTTTAGTATACACGTTTAAAAACCCTCGGGCATATGAACCGGCCAGATAGGAGCCCTTGAACAGCGGTGGGCCTCCCAAAACCGCCATTTTTGCTTTGTTCTGAGGTTTCCCTTTCAGGAAAATGCAACACAATTTTGATGCTTTTTCCCGTTCTACCAAGGGAGAAAGAACCACCCAGAAGTGAAGGGTTTAATGGGAAAAAGTGAGATGCCCCGGGCCCCCCTTTTTACTCGTTTTTTCTCCAACAAAATGCAACTTTGCAGTCAGGGAAAAAAAAAGGGAGCCATTTTTTCACCAAACGTTACCCTATGAAACAACCCCCCAAAAAGAGGCTCAAGGGGGAAAACACTCCAAGGGAAAAGAGTCGAAAAACCCTTTGAGAAATACAGGACTTTTTTTGTGGAAAAAGAGTTCCTGGGGTAGACTTCGCCGGGAAACCCGATATGGGAAATTGTTCGGCTGTGGAAAGGGGGGAAAGGGGAAACGTTTCTTCCCTACAGAGGGGGGGGGTAAACAGGCGGGGGGGCACTTTTAAAAGGTTTTGGGAAATTTAAATGAGGGTGCTTTGGGTGGGGGGAAAATGTGTTTCAAGTGGGTAGGTAAAAATTGGGTCATGATTTAAAAAACAAAGGGTTTGTTATTAAAAGGTACATACTCAGGAAATGGACGCTGTTACTAGTGGGGGGAAAAACAAGGGTTTAGTATTGGGCCCCATCCTCTTTAAAAATTTTTATTTTTTGATCTTCCCCAGGGTTGCCCCAGTTTGATTTTCGATCTTTTTCGATGATACCAAGCTTGTAAAGTTTTCAAAACCAAAAGAGGATAATATGTTTTTACAAAAGGGGGTTTGGGTAAGTTGGAAAGGGGTGGGGGGGGGAAATGGCAGATAGGTTTTTTAAAACTGATAAAAAGCAAGGTTATGCCATGGGGAAGAGAAATCCCAAATTTCATGAATTTTTGTTTTAAATTTGGGAAAAAACACTGGGGAAAAAGTGACATGGAGAAGGACTTGGGGGGAAACCGGTGGACAGTAAAACCCTTTAAAGGGAGCAAACCAGTGTTCAGGCAGCGCAGCCAAAGCAAAATAGGATCCCTGGGGTGCATTAAAAAAGGGGGGATTTGATGCACATGATGAGAAAAATTATTATCCCATTTTTTCAAGTCACTGGTTAGACCCCACATGGTTTTTTGGGGTTCGGTTTTTTGGGGAAAGTGACAATGAAAAGACATTTTTTTAAAAGTTGGGAAAAAGGGTTCAAAAAAGGGGGGCAAAAAAAATAAATTTTAAAAAGGACGGGGGTGGGACAAAAGTAACAGAAAGATTGGCAAAAAATTTTTGGGTTTAATTTTGTTTAAGGGAAAAAAAAGGGGTTCGGGGGGGGGACATTTAATTTAAAAAAAGTTTTAAATTTCTTTAAAGGTTTAAATTGAGATCTCTCCCGATTTATTTATACACCCGGGGTTTTTTATAGAAAAAGGGGGCATCCTTTCGTTTTTGGGGGAATCGAAAGTTTCTACATAAAAATAGAAAAGGGGTTCTTTTTTGTTAGAGCAATGAGAATGTGGAATTTTTTCCCGCCCCCGAGGGGGCTTGTATGGTGAATTCAATAAACCCAGTTCAAAAGGATTTTGGGGCTTTTTTTGGGGGCGGGAATAAATAACAAGGGTTTCAGTGACTAGGTTTAGGAGAGGGGGTCTTTTCCCCGGGATTTTTCTGATTGGCCCGTTTGGGGGTCAGGGGAAAGGGAATTTTTTCCCTTAAAAAAGGGGAAAAATTGGGGTTCTTTTTCCTTGGGGGGTTTTTTTTCCTTCCTCTGGAAACAAAACCCTTGAAAAAAAGGGTTTAAATAGATGGACGGCTTGTTTTTTTTTAGCCTTACAAACTATTGGAAAACAAAAATTTTGAAAAATAGGAAACCCTTAGACCCACCTCGGGGGAAAGGGTTGTACCCCAAAATTTTTATACCCCTTCTTGAAACCCCTGTGTTTTTGGAGCCTACCCTGGGCCGATCTGGACATTTTTTGGGGTTTTAAAAAACAAAAACAACCCTTCCGACGGCGATTTTATTGGGGTTTGGTTTTTCGAGGTGAAATTTTTAAAAATTTGGGTTTCAAGAAATTTCCCTGCCTGCCCCGCTTGGAGAGGGGGAAAAAAAATTTTAAACAAAAGGCCCCACTTCATCCCAAAGTGAGCCCCCCAAAACCACTAACTTTTTTGCCCCAAAACAAATGTGAAGCTAGAAACCCCGGGGGCGTAAAAGGTATGCATTATGCCCTGACAATAATTGATCATTATACCAAAAATTTGTAAAATTAGCATTCCTGGGAAGGAAAATTTACAGCAAAGGCTACAGTTTTCCCAAATTCTGGAAGAGTTTTTTGTTAAACCCTTTTTGGGGAACCTGGGGAAAAGTCCTTTAAATGATGGGGGGTCTGCCTTTTTAAACCCGTTTGTTTCAAGAATTTGTAATTTCTTCAATTGCAAAAAGCTTTCCCGGCCAAAAGAAAATCATTCCCCAAGGAAACGGCTTTGTGGAAGATGAAAACCCAAAACCCTTATTGAGATGCTTTTGAAAATGTTCCCCTAACAAAAAAGGGTTTTGGCCAGCTTTGCTAATGGTTGGTTGTATATGTACACAATACTGTGCATTGCTCAAAAGGGGGAACTCCTTACTTTTTTTTTGTTTTTGGGGTTGGGGGGAAACTTCCCCCTTTAATTTTCTTTTAATGTACGGGGGGTTTCCCGTTTTCATCAATTCCCCTAAAAGAGGACTTTACTGGGGTGAATGCCCTTTTGAGGGCCTGGCTGATGCCCCGAGAGATTGTGGATGCCGTATGGGGGAAGCCCGGGGGGAAAAAGAAAAGAAAGAAACAACAAAAAAAGACTTTCCAAAATTTCTGCCCGTGTTTGGAAAAAACCAAAAAAAATTGGTGCCAAGTTTTTGGCCCGAAAAATAAAACCCCCGGTTTTCTAGAAATTTGATACTAAGTGGGAGGGGAAATCCTCAGGTCAAAGGGGCCTTCCCCTATCCAGGAAAATATGTTATGGATTGGAAAAAAAAAGGAAAAGGGAAAACCCCAAGTTGTTCACCGTTTTTAAAAGACTAAAGCTGGTCTAAGAGAAAATGACTCCAACAAGTCAACAACTAAGAACTGTTCTCCAAACTTGGGAAAATTTAAGTCTCTTTTAAAGGGGGGAGGAAAAAAAAGGGCAATTTAGTAATCCTTTCGCTTATTTTTTGGGCCATGGAAAGCTTTCTTTGTTTCTTGTGAAATTTCCCTGAACCCCTTTTTAGCAGGGCTGATTCCACATCGGGGGGAAAAAAAACAGTTTTTTGGACCCCGCCTGCTGCTATGCAGATAAAATTTTACTTTTGACGTTCGGGGGGGGAGGAACAAAAAGGTAAAATCCCCCAAGATATTGTGACTAATTTTTTTTTTTCCAGGTTGCCAAAAAGGAATTTTTTTCCTGGGTGGTTGCACAACCCTCCCGCCTGGACTTGATTTTGCAAAATTTTTTGTTAGTCCTTTGTTTTTTTATGCCTGATGGACTCTTTACCAAGGCTGCATGGGGGCAAATTTTTCCTGTTTTGTTCCCTTTTAATTTCCCAAAGGGTTTTTATGCCAAGGGGGTTTTTTTTGGAAATTCCCCTTTTTTTTCCCTTTTCAGGGCAAAAAGAAGTTGGACATTTAAATTTTAGGATATGGAAAAAAAAACGGGAATATTATACACTGTTTATATTGTTTTTTGTTTTTGGTTGGTTTCCTCACCCCCTGCAATGAGAAAAATGTTATAATTACCATATTTCTTTGCCCCTTTTTCCCCAACTACCCCTTTATTGCTAATTTAAACCCCGACACCCAGGGGCGGCCTTTCTTTTAAGAGGGGGAGGATGTAGTGAACAGGGGGGGTGTACACTCCTAATTTTGTTTTTGGGCCCCATGATAGTGTCTCTATGGAAGCCATTTTTTTAATTTTGTGCAATTTTTAACGTGTCGTTTTCAAATTAAATAAATTTTTTGCCCAAAATGTGTGTAAGCCTGAAGCGAGTTGGGGGTTACCTAGGAAACTTTGGTTGTGGCCCGAGGTTATAAATAAAGGTTTCCCAGGTGGGAGGGGGTTCTTTTTTGGTCAGTTAGGCAGTTGGTCAGTTTTTTGGGGTTTTGTGGGGTTACCCCCTAGAAAGTTGGGGGAAAAACCCGCACCTCTGTCCACTTTATAGACGTGTCTTGGGAAAGTTTAAACAAAAATTGGGTGAGTAAAGGGAAATGTTTTTTGTTATAAACCCCTTGCCTCCTGTCATTAATCTGTGGAAAAAAATAAAAAACTCTCAACTTCCTTTTGGACAGGGTGGGGCCTATCTACAGATGTGTCCCGGGGGAACATATCCAACACCCCCCTTGTTCTCCTTGACACCGTTACGGGTGCTTTGGGGGCCCTGCTTGTTCGGTGTAGGTGGTGTTCCCCCAAAGTGTTCCCCGGGGAAAAACTTTTGAGATTGGCCCTCCCTGCCCAGATGGTAGAAAATTGGAGGATTCCTTAAAGGTTGTCAGCAGATTTAAAAAGACAGGAGGCAAGGGGGTTTTATAAACAAACAGTTTTTACCCAGGCTAGTTGTTACACCCAAAGGGACTTGTCTGTAAAGCCTGGGGCGGGTGGCTGGTCTTTCACTTTTGGGTTTGAAAAACTAACCTTTTCCCCTAACTGCCCAAGCCAAAATTGCCAACGGGAACTCCTCCCCCCGGGGTTTCCCCTTTTTTTAAAAAAACCCTTTTGGCCCCACAAAAAAGTTGGGTTTGGGTAACCACCACTTGTTCAGGTTACACAGCATTTGGCAAAAAAAACTTAGCATTGACATAAACCACGTTATTTTCCCACACAAAAAAAACAAGGGGTTTTCCATAGAAGCACTTTTTTGAGGCAAAAAACAAATTGGAAAGTTTTTACACCCCTTTGTAAACTAACAGGGCCATTTTTTTAGGGGGCTTTTAAAAATAAAGTTTTAAAGTGCGGCCGCCAAAAAAGCCCGACCCTTTTCCAAAAAATTCGGGGGGTCAGGTTCCCTTTCCCAAAAGAAAAAACTTAATGCATTGCACCAAAAAAAAAAAAGGTTTTGGAAAAATTTTCGGGGTTAAAAAAAAAGGTGCTTTGGGAAAAAACTCGCAGAATAGCATATTTTTGGTAGTATATTTTAATGGGGTTTTATGGGTCTTTGGGCCCAAACGAGGGCCCTTTTAACTTATGAAAATGCACCTCAATAGGCGTTTTTGCGTAAAGGGGGGCCCCACAGCAGGGGCCAAATTATTTAGGCGCACAAACAAAGTGTCGTCCCCGGGGGGTTTTAATGCGCCTTTTTTTTGTTTGTAAAAACCCAGAGGGGGGGGACGTTTTGGGTAGGCAAAAAGTGGGGCATCCCCCCTAGAGAGCCCAAACCCCCGGGCCTATCACTAAGCGGCCCCCGGCGGGCCCCCAAACCTCCCCCTGGGCTCCGGGCCGCTCCCTGGGCCTAAAAGGCCGGCGGTCTTTTTGGGAACCGTTCGCAGAGCGGAGCGAGCGTCCCTGCTCCGCGGGGGAGTGTCGGACCCACTCAGGGGGAGGATCGCTGGATCCCCCGGGGTAAGCCCGGGGGCCGACACAGCGGGGCCCCCGGGCCTAATAGCTTTTGAGGACCCGGCGCCGGCCCCCGTGCGGCTCAGCTGACAGCGTCGCGTTGAATTTGATTTCATGCGCGTTTGCCTTCCTGGGGCGCACAGGCGTAAAATGGGGAAAGTGGGGCCCGAGGAGCTCCCAAAGAGCAGGGGCGCGGCCCAAAAAAGAAAGGGGGGGGAGGGGCGGGGGGGGGAAAGCGGTTTTAAAGGTGGTTTTAAATGTTGTTATTTTTCCCTCCCTGTGGCCCCTTTTCGCCTGCCTTTGGGGCCCCCCATAGGGTTTCCCTTTTGGGGGTCCCTTTTTAATGCCTGGGGGGCCCCCTTTATACGCCCTGCTGGGGCCCGGAATTTAGGGTTTGGCCTGTGGTCCCTATACGCCTGCCTGAGGGCCCCTTTTACCTCCCTTTGTGGCCCCTATACCCCCTGCCTGGGGCCCCATTTATACCCCTCCCTGTGGCCCCTTTTAGGGCCTGCCGTGGCCCCCTTACGCATCCCTGGGGCCCCCCAAATTTTCCCTTCCCTGGGGCCCCCCCTTAGCCGCCTGTGGCCCCATATGCTGAATGGGGGCCCCCCCTTCCCCGGCCTGTGGCCCCATACGCCTGCCTGGCCCCTATACGGCTGTTTGGAGCCCCTATACACCTCCCTTGCCCCCAAAAAATTTCCCTTTCCCTGTGGCCCCTAGTATTTGCCTCCCTTTAAACCCCCTTTATAGCTTTTATACCCTCCCTGGGGCCCCTTTATTTTACCTCCCTTGAGCCCCTATAGTTTTATAAAAACCTGCCTGATTTGCCCCTTTTTTACCGCCTGAGGGGTGCCCCCTTTTTTCAATTTTACCTCCCTTGAGAGGGCCCTTATTTTTTTTAAAACTGTTTGGGGTGCCCCTATACCCTATTTACCTCCCTGGAGTGACCCTATGTCTTTTATACCTGCCTGGGGGATTTGACCCTATATTTTATTTTTCCTCCCCTTGAGGGGGGCCAAATATATTTTTTCCTGCCTGGGGCCCCTTTAATTATAAACCTTCCGGGTTTAAGGGGCCCAAAAACATATCCCTCCCTAAATGAGGGGCATATCTTTTATACGTTTTAAAAATGAGGGCCCTTATATCCCAAAAATTTAAAGGGGAGTTACGGGAAAAATGAGATTTTTCAGATTTTTTTGGGTTCCCAATTTTGCAGGGACGAGTTTTGGTGGGGAGCAACCCGCTTGAAGGTAAAAAAGGGATGGGGGAAGAAAAAGGGAAAAGTGAAAGACGCTGATCAGGAAAAAAAATTTGTCCCCGGAAAGTCACTAAATTAACCCCCTTTTTAATAATTATATGTCGGCAGGGTCTACTTTCAACTAGAAAACTACCACTTTTTGGCCCCT